>LGAG01000118.1:92043-110976 GCA_001278395.1 Lerema accius
CAGTATATCAAGTTTGAAGATTTGGAGATACTTATTAATTTGGTATTTAGGTAGTACAACTAATCAATTGAACATGTAAATGAACGTGTGCATCATGTCTTATCTTAAGAAAAAGTAGATAGTATAATTTAAATATTTTCTGTAAAAAATATTAAAAAATTTTGTATTGTCTAAGGAAATTTGTTAATCTCTTACCCGGAAGCATATGACATACGATCAGGACGCAATGCTCGCATGATGCACAGTCGTTGTAGCGACGTTTTGTTCTTCCATTCACCGGGCAGTTTGTCTCTTTCTGGAGCCTCCCCATCTGTGTACTTTTGCCATCTGAAATTTATGAACTTCATCCATTATTGTATCCGAAGAAGAAAACTCTAGCTTATAGTAAACTCTGCTGAACAATCTATGACCCAATTAATTTATGAGTAATGTTATTTACCTTCCTAACATTACTAAGGTATATAATTACATTCAAGTGTATCTACTAGAAAGACCTACCTTTTACTAGCTCCTTCAATATCCTTATCGAGGTTCTCAAAGGCATCCATTTTAGAGAGTGCAACTATCCCACCAAAAGAATTATTAGACAGCCAGGTATAAGGTGAAACCTCTGGAGCAACTGCATATTTCAATAGAAAATCTAGTTCCCTGGGATCTACTTTTCCTTCAGATTGTAATACCTAATAATAAAAGAATATAATTATAATCTCAATATATAAAAACACAGTACGTGTGTTTGTTACTGAACTCCTACTAAAGAGCTGGAACGATTTAAATAAAAAAATTGTGAGGTATTTTAGAAGGACCGAGTATAGTTTCGAGCTACAGCTGGACCCGGCGGATAGTGTTGATGTTGAGATACGTCAAGGGACCAGTAAAATTATTAAGTTAATAAAAGCTGTTCAATTTGATGAGAATTTGCTGCAGGTGTTTGAAAATTGAAGTTAACCAGACGAGACAGAAAGGGACCAAATGTGGAAAACCGAGTATAAAACAAAATAAGTGACAAAACAACGTTTGCCCGGTCGTCCCGTATTTCAATATATTATTTATATTACTAATACTTATTCCATTATCATGTAGTTAAAAAATCTTAAAGTGACCCAAAAGTGCAAGTCGAAGAAGAAAATTTAGGTATCTACCTGTAACGTAATCAGAAACAGGAAAACTAGTTTATCCCTCTCGAATAACCCACGACTGGTATAGACGAACACGGCGAAAGTAATGCTATCCAGAAGATTCCTCACTCGACCTTCTAAATCTTCAGCGGTTTCCGCGTTTGCCAACGCATCTTTGAATACCACGCTATAAGCTTTGAGAGAGAACTGGTACATGGGGTTTATCTTATAGAGGTCATTTAAAATAAAGTATAGAAGAGAGGCACGCGCCGCTGCTCGCCTGCAAGAAAAATAAATTAAATATATCATCATTTGCATTTGACGACCTGTACTTGAATTTGCATCTGAAGTAGACACTTTTGATTAATGTAAAGGTACCTGTTTATTTTTAAATCCAGCTTCACCAAGATCCCATCATTCAGGGAACCATTGTACGAAGAATAAGCGTGTGTATTTATCAAATTAAATTAACCTTACCTATATCTTTCTCGAGCTTCATCAATTTTAACAGCCGTCACTTTTCCTTCTTCTACTTTTATTTCAATATCAGCAGCAGTTTTCTTGGTAATCTCTAAATTAATTACAAGCGCAGAATCACTAAGGATATCTGGGCCCGCTGAAGACAGCCTTTTTAGTAAGTCGTCTTCAAGAGTTTTGAGAGTGATCTTAAAATCATTTTGTTGTTTCGTTAGACCAGCTCGTAGCGCCTCCAAATCTGGTCTTTCGGCTTTTACTACTTCACCTAATAATTGTTCTTCTAGACTGTAAGCAGATTTAGTTATTCGTTCATTAAATTAAATGCAGTAAAATATATTATCATCGGAGTAACTTACCCATCTCTTGTAACCGTAAAGTTTATAAGCGTACACTGCGCTTGCATTTCGGGTTGATAATGTGGATTAGCTAACTTTGTCTGAATAATAAGTCGGAAATTCTGGTGATAATCTATTTCTCTGTCTCCGATCTACAGCAAACAAAAAAAAATACTTTGATGATCTTATCACATCGTCACCGAGAATATTATGAAAAACTATTTTATGTAACTAAAGACTACTGTTGAAAATAGAATCACGTACAACTAAAATAAGCTATTTTATTTTTCGAAGTAAAATATTACTCAGTAATACCTTTAATACTCGTCCTTTTCTAATAAGTACTCTACCCAGTAGAGGTTCTAGGACGGCATCGACAGTTTCTCCAATATTCTCCAACAAGACTACATCACCGTTGGAGACTCCTCTCTCGATGCGATCCAAATAATTGCGCTGAGTGAGACGAATCACGACTAAGCCATCACCGTATCTCGACTTTATCCACTTTATGCCTTGCCTGTGGTACACGATTATTATTTCCCTATATAATCGTTTTAAAGCCATAAATTTTCGTCTGTTTAAGCGGACACTATTTATTTGGTTTAAATTGGTAGTAATATTCTGTGCAGATGTTAAAAAAAAAACAATAAATAAGACTGTATTTAGGTTACATCTGCTATTATGTTAGGTCTGCTTCTTATTTATGTCTGTGAATTATAATTATATACAAGCATTGCTCGCATTATTATATAAGGTAAAATTGCAAGTAGCTCACAACTGTGGGTCGATCATAAGCGGCCACCTCGCGGAGTTAGTAAGGATAGTAGCATTCTCAGTGCTCATGGTGTCGGTGGGCAAGCCCTCGTTGTTCCAGCTCGCCACTTGCGCGTCGTCAGTCAACATAGTCAACGGGTCCAGACCTTCGGTTGTCTCTATTTTCGGCTACAAGAAACGAAGCTTGTCAATTTCACCAGTTACATTTTGTCCCTGTCTCAAGTTAAGCCGGGTCCAGACATGTATCATTTGCCCGATCCGATCACCGTATCCGAATGGTCGACGCGTATCAAGCCTCTTAAACGAGTATCATCATACGCGTATCATTACCCGTCCAAATATGCGATCATGATACGCGTCAACGATACGGATACGGTGATCGGATCGGGCAAATGATACATGTCTGGCCCCGGCTTTAGACAACCGATAAATAATGCAATCCTATAAAAAGTTTCAATTTATTTATTACCCTAAAACTTTAAGACTCATAATTATGTTTCCTAAAGTGTCATTCGTTAATGTAAATATTTGTAATGAAATAACATTAAAAATGCTTATTAATATAAATTCGTATAGAAATGCTTACATTGGTTTTACCCAGGGTGGGCACCCAGTCCTCATTCATAAGCTGCAGCCTATAGCGGCGCGTGAAGCAACCGACGTATGATATGAATGCCGTCACAAGCAACACGTCGCCCGGCAACATCACACCGGATTCTTTCAAGTTAACCACTGTAGCTGACCATCTGAATAGCACCAAAGCAAAACGTAAATCTTATGCTAAATTTCCATGTTAGTATGTCGCAAAAAACTATTATAACGTCACTGCACATACATTTTCAGTGTCATATGCTAATAAACTGTCAATACTGTTACAATTATTATACAAGTTGGCATGTTCTCTGGGAGTTGCAATGCCACCTATGCCACCAGGTGCCTGTGTATGTTGTTATGAGAGGGAACCTTCCCAAGTAGTACATACAATACTTTCTCCACTACTACACACCTTATTTTCTCTGATGCTAATCCGTTGACCAATCGGTTAGCTAAATCAATCGTAGCATTAGTCGCATCAGCTTCGGCTTGACATTTCATTTTCTCATTTACAGCTTCTTGGAATGCTTTCAATAATACTTCTAATTTTTCTTCGAGTTCCTGTAAGAATAAACTTCAGTTTCAGGAAACAGCTTGAAGGATACAGTTATTTGTATGTTGTTTTTACTATATGTAACAATTTGTTTAAATGTCGTGTATAATATTACCTTAATCTGATCAGTAAGGAAGGCCAGCTTGTCTCGAGCTGCCTGTAGTTCAGCGTTGGCGGCGTTGAGAGCCCTTCTCTTGGGCTCTACAACTACGTATACATCGTAGAATTTCACTATATTAATGACCCACGCGCAAAGACCGGCCGCCGCAGCTGACTTCGACATTATAAATTCCGCATTGAATTCCGGATTTTTAATATACGGCTGCACAGCCTGTAAAAGTTAAATATTCGTAGATACTTGAACTTTTGGGCCTAAGTTATAAAATACAAATAAGGCATAGACGTGTTTGTAAGTAAAACTAAAGTAAGTAAAACTTACCTTGATAACATCAGGATGAATATTTTCCTTATCGTAGTAAACCAAGTCGTACAAGAACTGATCCACTTTAGCCATCATAAGCTGAAAATAAACAATACAGATCTAATACGAAAACGAAAAGAAAATATAATAAAGTTGTAAAACTGCCACCAAAAGTTTTCAAAGTGGACAATAACGCTACAAAAGATAATAATTATAATATTTTTATAAACTTTGGTTTTAAGGGATGTGTAAAATTATATAAGCCTTGTGGTTATTCCTTTATAAAATTATAATTAGTCATTGTCGGTTTATCATTTTAAAAACTTACTTTGCAAGCTTTCCAAGATCTATCTTTTGGTAGTTTCCCTTTCTTAGAGAACAGTACAAGTACTGCTGCAGTGACATTCACCACGGCGTCGGGTGGCGAGCCGAAAGATTTCAACTCTGTCAAGTTATTCTTATTGAGGGTATTCAAGGCTTCCTGTGCCGCAAGCAATGCAGGTTCGGCTTTTGCCAAATCATCTGCACAAATCTTAGCTTTGATTGTAACATCCTCTTCAATTACTTTGACTTTCTTTTCCTCCTCGGCAGCTATATAAACATATTACTCATTGTGAGTAAGGATGTTAAGAACTTTGTTTAAAAAATATATTTTATTTTACCATTCCTTCTACTTACCAAAAGCTTTTTCCTTAGATACTTTGTCACTTTCAGCTCCAACCACTTCAATAAGTTCCTCGGCAGCCTTATTTTTCACTTTCAAAATTATTTCTTGCTCTGCCAGTGTCACCTGAGAGGAAGGAATTATTCAATGACAACCACTGTTAATTTTGGATTAGCGTCAAAACAAGACTGATGCCCATGAAAATACTTAATGATGTCAAGAATACCTTTAAAACCGCGACATCAGCCGCACAAGATGCTAACTTCTCCAAACCGTTCTCCAATCTCGTAATCATCATCTTAAGATTTTTGGTCTTTTCAGTGAGGAGCTTGCTGTAGAGAGATATTTGCTCGAGGAAAGTCTTTGGCGTGGTGTAATTATACCTACGTTCATTTTGAAAGTACACGGCCGACATATTATTCACGCTCTGATGCACATGTGACATAAAGTTGGCGACGGGTTCTACTAAAAATACCTGCAATTATAAAAGGAATTCTCAGAATATTGTGATTTTAATATTAAATGTAACGTATAAAAAATTATCGATTCTCGAATTGGTTTTAATGCTTACTGGTAAAGCCTCTACTTCTGAAATAAACCTCTTGGATACAGAACGCAACGCCTCTTGTGGCCACTCATGGAACCAATTAATAGCAGTACAATTCACTATAGATGGGAACTTTCTGGCTCTTATTCGAAGTGTTGCACCCACAGGCGAAAAACATAGGACAACCTACAAAGTTGTACGTGAAAGTATATAATTAAAATATTGACTTACGTAAAACTATATTCTCAAAATAAAACAATATTTCACTTAAAATAGTTTTAAATTCAGAGACTTACTTTTAACATAGTTCTTACACGATTGATGAAAAATCGCCAGCAATTTTCTCTAGTATCAGGAACACCCGATGCTTTAGTCTAGAAGAGCCAAAAATGTTTGTTATTGTTGTTAACTATTCTTTGATTGTATATTAAAATTTTGCATAAAGATTTTAATATCAATACCTCTCCCCTGACTCCATTGATGATATTCTCAGTTTCATCATCAGCTAACAACTCCGGTATTTCACCAGATGCGAGTAAATCGTTAATAAGCACAAGGAATCTTTCCTCGGCCACTTGCGCATCGGTCATAAGGAATACATTGCCAATGTTTTTAAGGCCCGCCTTAATGTACAGGCCAGCTGAAAAAAAAACTAAATTTAAAACGAAACCTTGAAGTATATAATATAATTCTGCATCACATGTCATTTCAACGTACCCAAATCAACCTTGAGGTCGTTTATGCTGTATCCTTTGCGAAGTTGGATCTGGAATACCTCCAATGAAGAAATAAAAGCTGAGAGTCTCGATAGCGACTGTTTTCCAGAACCTCCGACGCCTACTAATAAAGCATTTCCTCTAGGTGCCTCCAGAATACGATTTATTCTGAGAAAAACATTACATTCAAGTATTGATTATAAGAAGCGAATAGAATAGCAATAATTTACGTATAATGAAATATAATTATTCTTATAAATATTTGATAAAAACTTTAAAAAGGGTATACCTGCAAATATGATACATAGCATCCTCGAAGAGTACTAAATTCATAGTAGCAACGAGGTCATTATAGGAGGACAAAGATTCATCCAACAATTTCTTTATTTGTGGCCAGTCTCTTATAGGGAAATATTTGGGATCACCTACGCCCTCAGCAAAGTGACAGTAGATCAAGGGCTTTTCAAAGACAACATTTTCATCGTAATCCTAAAAAAACAGTAAAAAAGCAAATTTAACTTAACATGTTAATTAAGTTTCATCAAGAGCTAATTTATTATCTTTGTTTTTAATATAAAGAAAACTGTGTTTTTACAAGCTTTTATTTAGTTTCACCTGTCCTGGTGTTTGTAATCAAATCTTGCAAGCTAAATTTCACCCACTTCCCCGTGTCCGATTGAGCTAAAATTTTACACACTAACAGAAGATTAAACAGTAGGGACATGAAATTCAGACCTTTTTAACTTTTTAGTTCTTTTTCTTATTAACAAGTAATAAACGCTTGTTTAAAAAACTTTTTAATTTCATGTTCATTATTTACCTCACAGTTCTTTTTGATGACCTCAGTTATAAGTTTAGAAAAGCTTTCATTATCAACAGAGTCAACAAGTTTGTCGGAGTACACCCGTGTTGCTTCGTGCATCCACAGCCTAATCAATTCAGATTGCTGCTTTATTGCGTCTCCCGTTGTGAACAAAATACCCTAAAACGTTTAACGAGTAAGGATTTTT
Source organism: Lerema accius (assembly GCA_001278395.1). NCBI lineage: Eukaryota > Metazoa > Arthropoda > Insecta > Lepidoptera > Hesperiidae > Lerema > Lerema accius. The sequence continues at coordinate 99,253 of LGAG01000118.1, forward strand.
ATTTCACCAAATTATACTAGAGCCTCATGCTTCACATGAAAATTTAAATTTATTATCCAACCTTAACCATGTAAACAAAAAATTGTAACTATAAAATATTGGGCATCACCTAATAATATTTACGTACTTGGAAAATGTTAGACAAGTCTCGAAGGTTGAATATATAGTGAAACTTGATAGCAGTCGGTAAGAACGATGACGCAAGCTTATTATGAAGAGCAAGAGCTGCGTTCACTAAATTCTCAGCATATCTTTGCACGACTATGCCAAATTTATTTAGAGGGTTCGCTAAGTGCTGGGATAGGATCTGCTTATAAATATGGAAGCAGGCTTCGAGGGCAGGAAAACTGTAAGTAAGGATATTAAACCGTTCGTTGATAAAAATAATCGGTTAAAAATATCAATGCCATGAAGGTTTCAAAACTGAAATTCGGTCTTACCTGACAGCAAATGTGCAAAAATGTCTCTGTAACCTAGGATCGATTGTAAATGATCCCGCCGTAGGGTTCATAGAAGACACAAACATGCAATTAGATATATCCTTCAATGATAATTTCTGTCTATCATACCTAAAACATAAAATTGTCATTCAGTCGCGGCCAACAAGCATATTATTTTTCCTTTCATTGACAAACAATTAATTACCAGTGTTTGTAATCCATAAACTGTCGAATCAGCGTATGCGGCTGGACAGTGAAATACACATCTACTTCGGGCATGTTTAGATCATCCACGAAATAAATCATAAATTTACTGCCTGGCGGACCGAAATTTCGACCAGATTTCTTTTCTAAAGGCTTTTCTAATACTTTCTGCAACATCTCTGTAATTTTTTAATCATTTAGTTATCTACAGTGTTTGAATATCATAAGAAATTGCATTGAAATTCTTTTAACAGTTTCTTACCAGATGTTGTATAAAAGTTGAGCGGTGCATTCGTAATAGCAAAAGAGTCTGATAATGAGTTCAGTTTAGCCGCCACACTGACAGTCTTGCCACTGCCAGCGCTGCCTACCAACATTACAGGTTTCTGTTTAATTATCAGCAGATCCATGAAAAATCTGATCCTTGTAGTTTCCGATGTGGATACGAGGCAAGACTGAAAGAAAAGTCATTGCATATATCACATTTTAATAAAACAGGAATTAATTATATTACCTATAACTAAAGCAGAAATATATCTATGGTATCGAAATTTGCATCAAATTTGACACGATATGGTTATTAAAAATTTATGTCAGTTTACCCTTAGTAATATTTATGTCAATAAAACAAACATAAATAAAAATTAAAATATTTGTTAAGGAGCGGCTATTAAAAATGATGACGATTTTGATCATGACCTTGGCAATACACTTGCATTCTTAGATAATTGCATTAACTAACCTGTAATGGCAGATCGGGATCCAGTTCAAAAGCCTCAACCTTTTCAGACCAAGGCAAAAATTTCTTGGTCTCTGGGTCAATAAAGAAGCTGAACACATTCCCCGTGGAAGGAAATTTAATCTGCTTGAACTCATTGCAGAACCATTTACTGAATTCGTTTCTCCAGTCAACCAATTGATCTTGGAACAAGCCAGAACCGAAACCCCAAATGACAGAAAACACGAAATACATTTCGTACCTACAAATAATGACGAGTCGTTATCAACGCTATTCCATTATTTCCCATTAATAAATATGTAGAAATTTAGCAATATTATAGTCATCAAAACTGCTGTAATTTGACACTTACCATTCCTTCGGACAATCAGAGGGTAGTAAGGTTTTGTTCAAGAAGCATTCAAGCAAATAGCAAGTGAGCTGAATTTGCTGTAATTCTGTTAAAGGTGTGATACGTTTATATTTCTTACAGGACTCTAATAACGGGGGAATATACTTGTCAAATAAAACTGTTAGCATTGCTTTTTCAGATTCATCATCACGTGTTGTTTCTATCCACGAGGCAACAAATCTATAAAAACGGTCCATTCATTAACAAAATGAAAATAATAATAATATGTAAAATGATAAGTACAATCGTTATCATAAATATGGACACTTACGGATTCCAACCCAAGTCTTGAGGGTTAATGTATAAAATACCAGCTCGCGATACGGTAGCCGGCGTCGCTGTACGTAAGTTTGCAATCTCAAATAGCAATCGCATTGACTTAGTTAAGGCAATACGCTCATTGCTGGCTAACGTTAACACCTAGGAAAAAGAACATTTATTTTCATCCACATTAACGTCTCAAAGGAATATAATTACTAACCATTTCACAGAAAATGATACCTTATTATCATCCATTAAAGTATTTAGACTCTCAATCCACATGGGGTCAATGTCTCCATCCAACACTATCCATTTAGGTCCATCTCCCGGCATGTTTGCCATGTCTCTCATAATAGTAGAAAACAAACCGTCCTTCCATTCTCTTGTAGCAGGATTGATTATACCGAATAATTCATCATTAGTCACTGCCTTTGGGTCTAGATCGTTATAAAATGGCTTCAATTTTAGCATATGATATGTTTTATTTAAACATTGCCACACCATCGATTTTCCAGTTCCCGCGAATCCATCTATGAATACTGAATGTCTGACAGCAAAAAGCTCAACCAACTGGACCATCTATAAATAAATAAAGACATTAAACCCAAAATCATCCATAAAAAAGCGTATTGTGTAGATTAAATTGGTTTATTGCAATAACCTTTGAAAAATATTTTTAAATAATATGTTTCGCACCTTTAAAATAAATCCGGGCTCCGGCTGCAGTTTCATGGAAATGGCCCCTGCGACAAGACTCTTTTCGAAATCTAAATCCCGTTTCCTCGGTACATCCAGAGCGGGGAAAAGGTCCCCAATGAGACCCATGAAGACAGGCATGTCGTCCGTTACAATTTTCGGTATATTAAAATCTCGTAACGCTCTCATCAATACTTGATCTTCAGGTCTTAAGCGATCACCTCTCTGTTTATTTTTAGAAAGTGATTAAAAATTAAACCATAAAATTTTGGAAGAATTAAAAATACTTAATGATCCTTTAAACCTTAAAAAAATATAGACTCTGAATAGAATTAGAAAAGACCTAAATACTCCTGACAAATATCAAACTAGTGTTCAAAATAATTAACCTTTAGAGAACCAGCGACTACGAGCACAGATTTGATAGCTCTTAGACCCCAATCGTAGTGGTCCTGCTTCGACAACAGCTCACGGCACAACATGTACAGAGTGATGAACTTCCGGGCTAGAAGACGGGCTTCCTGGAAACCCTCGGCCACCAACATAATCTCGCAAATCAGCTCAAAGTCCGGCACAACCATAGCACAAGGCCTGCCAACAACATTCTGTTTGTAACTTTATTACAAAATATAAATAAAAAGAAACAAAATAATTAAGTGAATAAAAAATTCCAACTGTAGCCTTAGAAGATCTAGGAGACGAATAAATATTATCAAGTGACACTGGAAAAAGAATAAGCTATTGAATTTTTTTCCAAATGATTATTATGTGATATGTTTTAAAATGTTGGATCCTGTAAAAGTTATTTTCGACTACTTTATGTAGCATAATTTATTTAAATACTTACCGGAACAAAGCTTTCAAGTTCTCTGGTAGCTCAGTTCTTCCCGCATAACCGGGGTTCATGGTAATGAACATTCCAACCGTAGCAATAAGCGTGATTACTTCTCCCATAAAGTCAAACTTCTTCTTTTTAGCTTTGATTGCATCTAATACACTTTTTACTTGGACGGACACTACTGACAATACTTCCACTGAAATTCTGTTGAATTCGTCAAAGCATCCCCAAGCACCAGTCTGCGCTAAACCTACAATGACATTTTTATTTATGATTTTAACAAAAAGAAAACAGACTTCAAGTAAATATGCGCTAAAACAAAAAAAAATATCAATAATATTTTTTTATTATTTTAGAGTTTTTGGATCTACGCAATATCATCAGTCTGTTGTTTTGTTAAAAAAGAAAAATTAAACCTTTATAGATATTGCCGCACGACTTGTAATCCATTTGCTCAGAGCAGTTAAACACATAGACCATAATGCCGAGTGCTCTGCCCAAATCTTTGGTAGTTTCTGTCTTGCCAGTACCGGCGGGACCAGCCGGGGCTCCACCCATCACTAGATGAAGACTCTGAGAAATAAATGTCGAATTGAAAGAACAAATCTTTATTTCATAGGACCTTTTACAACTACCAACAGTTTACATACCTGGGTCAATGTGATATAGCAGCGATCCGTCAAGGGGGTAATGACAAGTCGAGGAGTATTACCTAAATATTCGTAGTCATATAAAAATTGCGCATCGCAAATATTAGCAAAGCAGTTGTTTAGTTTTAAATCCCAACGATGCCTATAATTTGAAAAAGAGAATTATTGTAGCACTGTGCTGTAGGTACTCGTAATAAGGCCGCGACATAAAATCAATACTTACCTTAACTGACTCTGCCACTGGAAAGCATTTGAAGTTTCAACCTTCGCTACAATAAGTTTTGCAACAACATCTCTCGAATGGACATCAATGGTGCAAATCGTCATAATCTTCTGTCGATCGCCAACAGACAAATCACCAAGCAGAAGAACAATTAGTGCATTCAATTGTGCAATTTGTTTTTTCTGATAATCCTTTAGAGCATTCTCATAGCCTATAAATAGATATACATATTAATGAGTTAAAATCGGCAGCGACGTGATACGTGAGATCTTAAAAACAAAACGTTGCGTTAAATCACTTAATAATATTAACATGCTTACCTTCCTCAAGTTTTTCGAAAGCCTGATTGGTTTCAGTGGTCCACCAAATTTGTGTGCCGACTAATGCAGGTTGTGCAGGCCAATCGAAAACCCATTCGTCTCGTGGCTTATCTTCGTAAGACTTAACGCTATGTTCAAATATATCACGCAAAGTGTATCTCATGCAGTCAGTTACACGATTGAGCCATATTTCAACCTGAATTCATTACAATAATATACATGGTAAGTAAAATTAAAAGGAACTTAAATAATTGTTTTAATAATATGACATTTATTCCCGGCCTGGTTATGAGTTAAGTTTATAGAAAAATGGATCTCTCTTAAATTATGTCAATAAATCTACATAATATTTTTTATTACCTTTCCAGAACAATCGCAACAAGGTGCTTTGAATGGAACATGTTCCTCATTCTCCTTGGATATCATTTCAAGAGCTTGCTTACTGCCGGCCTTTGGGAACACTAACTTTGCCAAATTATCGTATAACTTAGTAAGATGCCGGCAAACAGCTGGTGGGTTATTACCATTGGATAATATATCTGGAATACAACATCCTACATAAAATACCAATCATAAAACACAGTCATTATAGTTTAGAGATATTTTAACATGAACGCTGACCGAGCAAATCGGCAGATGATACGAAATAGAAACGAGGATACGCCAAACGTTTTGTTTCCAAGTAATCGTTAAGTGCTTTCTCGCAGAGATTAAGTCCCTTCATAAGTTCCTCCAGTTTATCCAATAAACCAGGTTTATTTGTAGCTTGTACTACATTAGGAGTAGCGGCGATGTCTTTCAGAAGTTCCTGAAATAAAAACGGTGGTTATCAAAAATTCATTGCAAACGATGACTATCTACCATCTTAAGCTATACTAACCTTGAATGTTTTATCAATACCATCGAATCTTTTTGAGTCTTCAGGTAATTGAGCTCGAATATCATCTGAACCAACGAAAATACTCTCAAGATACTGCCACTTGCGCTGTACTTCGAACCAGATGGAAATAACAGCGTCCGCTGTTCCTAATTTCTTCTGCCAGGCCGTTACTTCCACTTCGTAAAAACCAATGAACTTCGAAGACATCATGGTTTGAACTTGGTTCTACAATTTTATATTAACATTGAATTTTTAAGTATTCAATCATTCGCCTTATTATAATAAGTATTAAGATGGGTAATTAATGGTTTGTCAATCTTTCTAAATATAATGAAGTACCTTACAACAGCAACATACCTGATTATCCTCAAGAGTCTCCACCAATTCCTCGCTAGCCTTGGGTAATTTAATTCCAGTTCGATCATGAGCTGTGTAATCGAACTCCATTATAGCCCATGTTGCCTCCAGTTCCCTGAAACATAACATTATTATCATTGGGTGTTTAGGATTCTACATTGCTTTATTTTAACATAAACAAATATACAGACTTAAGTGTCTTCTCCATGGCAGCTTCTTTAACAGATTTATCAACAATAGTTTTCACTTCTTCTTCAAACTTGTGTAGATTCAATGCCAATAAGTCTGCCAGAGTTGTGTCATCGTCAATGTGGAACTTAACCTAAAACATTTCAAAAATCGAAGATTATTAATGGTGTCTGCCCCATTAAATCCAACTCAATATTTTTTACATCACTTACCTTAAAACTTTGTTTATTATCCATAGATTTATAGAATAATTTAACTACACTATATACAAAATGAGTCAAAACATAATAATAAATGAGTACTAGGCGTTTAAAGAATGAACTCGGATAGAATTAAGCAATTATCGAAAGTTTTCTGTTGAGACGATGTTTCAGTATGGGACAACACTTTTAATCCTTGCTCTCTCATCTCTTTCCGAGAATATGATCTGTTTATTTTAATCAGGTTATGGCCGCTTCCACATTCTTGTTGCTTTGGTCTTCTGAAATCTTGGATTTGTAAATAATGTTTAACTTCCATCTCTTTTTCATCATTAGTCACTTTTCCACCTTCTATGGATTTCGTCAATGTGTCTAAACATTTAAACTCCTCAATAATTGCATCTAATGAAACAAAACTTCTTACAAAATGCTTCGGTGAAAATGGAATGACATGATCGTGATTTGATTGGATGGACGAAATATGTGAATGTACAGCTTTCTAAACAAACAAAAATATTATCAACTTGAAAGTTAGATATTTCATAATAACACATATTACGATGATAGTCTTTACATCCACACATGCAATTTAATTTTGAACTTACCTTAGTTGCCATCATCAGTTCGATCCAATGTCTATCTTTGATGGCTGGATTTTGCAAATCAGTCACGGCTCGCAAAGATGTCATCAAATTCTTAATTGTTGCTTCTATTGACAGATATGGCTCCCTGTAATTATTATTTGCGGATTTATATAATTTGTACGTAATGTAATAGGTAATGGAGTTTCGTGTATTTCTTGCTAGTAACTGTCTTTTATGTTTTTCAAGTGAGACCCTTTACAAGTCGAAATACAAGTGTACAACAACGTTATTATTTTTATTCCTGATAACATCTCATTATTAATCTTGCGTGGCTAACTGCTATCCTGATAAGAAAGCTAGTCGCAACGTGTTAACTGGGAGGTTTTTGGATAGTCAACCGGGCATCGGTAATATATTTCATGTTACTAATGTCTCTAAATGAAGACGACCACTTTCAAATATGATAGAGATGGCTCAGCTTTGCATTATTCGATTATTTAAACAAATAATTAATATCCACTCACCAAACCCTCATTTCTTTGTCAAGTTGTCGCAAGTCTTTGGTGAAACGTTTACACTCTTGGTCCATACCATCAGCATCGATCTTCTTCCAAGGCGATTTCTTCCAAAATTCGATAGTACCCATCACAAGGTTATAGTAATCCCATAATTGCTAAATTATAAAATAAGCAATACAATAAAGTGCTAACGTTTCTAAACGTATGTTTTAATTTTAACATTTCAAGATATCAACAAGTAACATTACTTTGGCTAGTTTCAATTCCCGCCGACACTGCTTCAAATTTTTCTCATCAGGTGGCTGTATATCGAACAATCCGCATGATTTCTTCAACCCGTTGACGATTTCCTCAAACTGTAATAATTCTTGATGCACGACGTCGATTTGTCGGTATGGCTCTTTACACGACTCCAAGAACATCTAGAGATGAAAACAATTAAAAATAAGTTAGAACAAAAAAAAATACATGACAAAAATTAAACAAATACCAAAATTTCAATGGAAACAAACCTCTTTTAACTTAAATTGATCTCTGTACATAGTGAGCCGAAGACTGATGAGCGCCACACGTTTAGCAATGAGTGCTGCTTGGGCAGCTTGCAGCGGCGCGACATTGTTCTTTTGTACTGTGGCCAGTTTTACTAAGTTTCTCCATTTCTCCGGTAAAACATCCAGCTATACACATCACATATATAATCTTATACATGAGCTATTTTATCTTAAAATGCTAGGGTAACAAATAAAAGGTCATGTCTAAATGTAGCAAATACGATAAAGAATACAGCAACAGTTATTGTGTTAGCGCTTAGAGTAGATGGTGATTCTACCGATTACTCTTATCAAATATACTATAATATACATTATACCGAATATTGATGAGCCGCTGATGGTTCCTTTTCCCATTTTTGGTTAGCATAAATAAATAAGTAAATATTTACAAAAACCATGAATAATACCAAACACAAACAGTTATGTTATCAATAAACTCTAGCCTTTCTTGTTCCATTACTGTTATTATTTTTATGTTTTATTTTATTAGTTTAAAGTAACGAGGGACCATTTCATTTATAACTTCTTCCTTCGTTACTTATTTTAAAAAAACTTAAGGACAGTTCGTACCTGCTCGTACGTTTCTTCTGGGAATTCCACTCCATATTCTTTCAAAACGTATATAATATCACGTAACGGTTCAAACATTTGTTCGGTACCGGCGTCAACTTTCGCTTTGACCTCATTGAGGACACCCATTACTTTTAATAATCCTTCATAATCGTCTTCTCCTAACTCAACGGACAATTCTTTAACAGCATATATTATAAATTGTTCCAGATCATCCAAACTAAAATTCGTTAAACACAATTCATTAGAACAGTTACTTATTATTAGAAAATAACCAAATGTTCATTTAGTATTTAAAGTATAATCAATTTTTTCCGTTCCTTCACGTACCTGGTCTGGACGTGATCTTTCAAATTCTGTTTGTAAAGATTACTCCATTTGCAAATAATATTCATGATTGCCTGGTTAAGACGCTTTAAATCAAGTTTTAACCATCCATTACACAAGTAATCCGATGGCAACGCTAACACTTCATCATAAAGAGCGTTATATTTGTCTATCTGTAAGAGCATTGCAAAACTTCATAAAACAAACCACATATAATTAAGGTACATGACTAATTATAGATCTTTAGTAAAATTTACCTCTTTCTGATACTCCTTAAGTGTTGGTTTTCCATCAGGTGGATCGCAACCATATTCATATTTATACTTGTCAAATTCTTCCGGAGGAATTACTCTTCCGTACTTTAAAAATCCTGCTAAAACTTCTTGCCTATCTTCCATCCACAGGGGCGTGTATTTTTCATATTTCTAACAAGATAATAATAATAATATTATCCTAATTGTCAACTGTCAATATCATTGTATGTTAACGAGAGATTCTTAACGAAAGATTTATTCGATAATAAAAAATACATTGAAAACGCTACTTACGGAGGCGTATGATACAACATCATTAATACTGTTCTCCACTCGTTTTAAGATCTCATGATATAAGTCAATCATGTCATCCTCGTCGGCAATATCATCTGCATATTTAGGATTTTCAATTAAATCAAATGTTATTTAAATCGGAATAATAGAATATTATGTTTATTTCTACCTTCATACGTAGCAATTGGAATTAAAGGATCAATCCTCGGGAACATTGTCGCTTGTAAGAACATATCTTTCATCATTTCTTTGAGAGTGTCATAAAGCCCACCAGCGTCATCAATATCCAGGGATGGTGAGAAATAAATATCTATGGATTTGCAATAAACCATTGTTAATGCCGATTTAATTAATACACTTAAATCTTTATGTAAATTTGAAAGTCTGTTATGCAAAATCGATATACCTGGGTCCTTTAGCTCTGCTATAATCTCCATAAAGGCAACTCTCGGCCCTTTTTCCAAATCGGTTTGTTTCTCAAACAAATTCAGACTAGTCTGAATCGCTTTCATTATCTGTTTAGATACCTATAATAGCACATATAATTTAATAAATAAAACACTGTACATTGAATTAATTTTTGGAAATAGTTCAGGTACGCAATGTTAGCGATATGGAACATTTTTTTGGATTTATTGTCTGTCTGTCTTTTTAAGTATTACATAGAAACCATTTGCCATGTTTGTCAGTTACATATCTAAGATGGTTATACAATACTTGTATCCCAGAAAACGGATTCTTTCTCGCGGATTAACAAGTTAAAGTTACAAGGGAGACTCGGAAACGAATGTGATTTTGAAGAAACTTAGCATATTCAAGCTAAAGGCGAGGTTATTTTCAGCATACAGCAAAAGTACGAAATAAAATCTTAATGTCTATGCAAAAACCCTTACAAGTGAATCAACATATTCCACATAAGCGGGCCAACGGGATGCCCTGAATGCCTCCTCCTCCATTTCTAAACGTTCAGCCTCTATATCAGCGAGTTCTTCGGGATCTAGTTCTTGCTCTTCTTCTTCAACTGGTGATTCTACTTCCTCACCTAAATTCATTTTGTTATGAATATGTTGGTAAATTATTATTAAAATTAACGTAAGAATCCTTGTGCTTTGTTACCTGCGTCTCTGCGATCCTGTCGCTCTTTTCTTTCTGCTTCCTTTGCTTCTCTCTTTAATCTTCTAGCCTCTCGTCTTTCGAATTTAGCCTGGGCGATTTCATCTTTTTCTCGTTGTCTTTCTTCCCTAATCAAACGTTTTTCTTCTCGATGTTGCATAATTTCTGCAAGTTTCCTTGCACGTTGTGCTCTCTCTTCATCATCGAGCGTTTCTTCATCTACTTCTTCCAATTCTTCTTCCTCTTCGTCGGACTAAAATAATTAATTAAATAATCTCATTTAGTTTATTGTGTGCCAAACTATTTCTAGTTTCTAGATAACGTTATCTATTAACGTTATTACTACGTAGTAATAAAGGCTTATGTATCTTAATATACCTCCTCCTCATCCTTAATGTTGAAGAACAATTTATAATTTTGACTTAATATATCCTCAAACTCTGCATGACTTTCGAGAATGTTTCTACGCCTGAAATTTAAATCGATTTTAATATTGCAACCAATAAAGTTTAAGTTCTAAAAGCCTTGTCGTTTGTTAACCTTTGTATAAATCTAGGCCGGCGTTCATTAACAGCTAATAGTTCCATTTTCTCCGGGTTTTCTTTACGATTATGGAGCGGCTTATCACCCCAAGCGGCAATGTTAGCAAGTCCGCGTTTCATGTTATTCTGTGCAGTGAGTACTCGCTCTTGAAGTGTGTTGATAGCCGCATACACTTCTGCCATCCACTCCGTGACTGCATTGGAATATACATTATTTCAATCATTATTGTATTGAGGAAAAACTTGTGTTGATTCATTTCTACTTACGTTAATTTCTAACAGTGAACGTGTGCTTTGGATACAAAGTATATACTTACAGTCATCATTCCATGTTAACTCTTCGACACCTCTGCCGAGTAGATTGTCTATTGCTGATATCTCTTTCTCGATGAGGGCCACTTCAGTCTCGTGACTGCCTTCTCGGATTGCGTTATACCAAGATATTGCGCGGTTCAAACGATTCATATCGTACTGTTAAATAAATTATAGTAATATAATATGTAATGTAGTCATTGTCACACGAAGCATTTTCGTATTACAATTCTATATGACAGTAAATCGCTTGCGTTCCCTCCGAGGGCCC
>LGAG01000118.1:123032-134742 GCA_001278395.1 Lerema accius
TATGTGCAACCCTAAAACTATTCATAAACATACTGCTTTAAATAGTAATAGATTACTGGCAAGTTAAAGCATACGGCGTGCGAAATTGTATGTAAAGGCTGCTTTAAGGTGCTCGTTTATAGTGGTCAGGTGGTTGGGTGCTCCCAGGAATCCATCTATGACCTGTATAACTCTCCAGATCTTGGGCGAGAAATAGTTATGAAAAGCGTAGGAGCGTATCAAGGGACTAAGTTACCTAAGTCACTGAGGCTCATAATGCAATGTAATAAGCAATTTTTTTTATTTTTATCACATTACCTAGTCACGTTTTTCACAATGCGTTTTTCATTTCAATTATTTATCGTCTTTACAGACAGTTAGAAGCTATCATCCGGATATCAGAATCTCTAGCTAAGATGCAGTTGCAACCATTTGCTACGGAAGCCCATGTGACTGAAGCTCTGAGATTGTTCCAAGTGTCTACACTTGACGCGGCTATGACTGGCAGTCTAGCAGGTAAAATATAAACTTAGTTTTATCATAATATTAACTAACACACTAACACTTAATCTCGCATGTAGCTAACATTATTATTATTATAATGGTGTTTCATTATATTTTATTGCACTGAACTCTAAATAAAATATTGGAGCCGTAATTTATTTCTGATACTAGAAAATACACAACAGGAAATGCTGCTGCAATTACAGAATTTACACTGGAAATAGTTACAAAATTAAATTTTCAAAAGTATTTCAATGCCCCATTCAAAGTAACATAATACTTAATAAATACTCTTGCTCACAGGAGCGGAAGGATTCACAAGCGAGGAAGACCACGAAATGTTATCAAGAGTAGAAAAGCAGTTGAAGCGGAGGTTCGCGGTGGGCTCGCAGGTGTCGGAGCAGACCATCATACAGGACTTCCTGCGACAGAAGTACCCCGAGAGAGCCATCCTCAAGGTCATCCACACCATGATCAGACGGGGAGAACTCCAGCACCGCTTGCAAAGAAAAATGCTTTATAGGCTGTCTTGATACATTGTTATTAGTATTTTTTTGTAAGTGCTTACTGATTCATTTTCATTTTGTATTACATCTTTGACTTTGTTACGAAATAATATTGTGTTAAAATCAGGGCATATAATTCCATAGTTAATATGCTAGCTGGTCTACTCAGCATATAGAACTCAGTTCGCCTAATTCAAGACTCAGTATGTTTTTTTGTGTCATTTGTTTATATAAAACTGTTAGGGAGAAGTATCATAAAATTAGAAATAATAAAGCCATTTTTGTATTTTACTTTTAATTTAATTTGACTACATCCAGTTGAAAACATTTATAATTAAATAACATATTCTTTTATGACACTAATGGTCAATATTGGTGTTTTCAACACCGGGTATGGCACTGGTAATCACAATGAAGCATTTAATCATAATCAAGTAAACAGTAAATACGCTACATTAATATCATCCGTATCAGTTTCACTGACACTGAGGAACTACAGTGATTACCATTAGCATAGGAAATCAAATCATTAATGCATTAAATAGTGCCGAATGCGAAATATCGAACTTCTTATGTGCTAACTAAATTAGTTACTCCGAAGTGTCGGCGGCGAGCAGCTTGAACGGGTACTCGGGGTGCTTCTCGACACCTTTCCAGAATAAGAAATTAAATATACGCCCGTCCTCGCCCTTGTCTAATTTTTTTAAACAGTTTATTTCCTCTGGTTGCAATTCAAAGTCATATATATCCGAGTTCTCCTGTAAACAAAATAAGTCGTGTATCTTAACATAATATCAGATTAACAGATGATAAAATATTGTATTCTAACATTATAATAAGTAAATTCTATAAGAAATACGAATATTTTTGAAATACCTTGAGCCGGTTGTCACTAGTACTTTTCGGAATAACGATGACTTTCTGTTGCACCAAGAAGCGCAGTAGCACTTGCGCCGGCGTCTTGTCGTGATTCCTAGCTATATCCTTTACTTCTGGGTGACCTAATAAATCCGGAAAAACATCGGGGCTGAAATGGACATACAAAATTCCTCGTCTTATTCAAGATCGGACTAAATGCAACGAACTCACTAAACCGTGCTTAACTAAACTGAACAAATTATAAAATAGGCGACACAAACTAGATCATCAGAGCTTGCATTGGTACAAATCTATTATTATGTATATTTTATAATAATTTATTTAAGTGTGTTTTTAAAGTAACTAATCAATCATCTAACTAGTGACGCCAAAGCTAAAATACAATTGCATGTAATCCGGTCAGGTGCACAATAATTCATAAAACTTTACCTATAATTGTATTTATTGACAAAATGCTCCTTGGCTCCAGGGCTGCCCAGCGGCGCGTACGCCGTCACAACTATATCATGTTGCATACAAAACTTTCTTAGATCCAGTTGCTGGAAGTAAGCGTGTAACTCCACTTGGAGCACCTGAGGCTTGATTGTGGCAGAATTTATTATTTTTAATATTTGTGTCTCATTAAAGTTTGACAACCCTAGGTTGCGAATAAGCCCCTCTCTCTGACATTCTTCCATTGCCTAGAAGTTGAAAAAAGACATTTTCGCATCACATCCATGATTTTAAACTGGCAACTTCGAGAAATACTGAGAATTTACATGACTTGCTTAAACTTAAAAAACGAGAAACAAGAAAATACCTTGATCAATCTGTCATGATAATAATAACATGACCTGACCAATAATCAAATTCAGAAGCAATACGGGTAACTAAGCTACAGACTACAAGCTCGAAAGTAACAATGTTTGTACACACCTTCCACGTGCTAATATGGTCAGTTTCCATATCGATATCATAGTCGCCGTTCTCTTTCACGACCGGCGTTAGCTTATCCGGGTCACAACGGAAGCCGAAGGGCACGTGGATGAGGTAAAGATCCACGTAGTCCATCTGCAGCCGACTCAGTTGCAAATGAAGGAACCGCTTCACATCCGCCGCGCGGTTGCCGACGTGAGGTAACTGAAAAGTATTTATAGATCTCAACCCATGGCCATCCTAGACAATTAAAAGGTATTGGGCGTAGACCACCCCGCTGGCCAAGGGAGGATTGGCAAATATCTCACGCCGCTGAACCATTTTTTCAAGACATTAAGAACTCATAGGAACGTAGGTTTCGAGATTCGAAATATTTTTCTTAGAAAAACTTATCAATAAACATGGCTATTATATTGACATTATACGCCGGATAAATAATTATAATTACGTATGTTTTACCCCCAGGATCAATTTTAGTCTTAGTGGATGAGGGAGTTATTACAATAATGTCTATTACCTTAGTAGTAATAAATAAATCTTTTCTTGAACCTTTTCCATCTTGAATCCATCGTTTAATAGCATTTCCTATAGCCTCCTCGTTGTTATAATTAAATGCCGTATCTATGTGACGATATCCCAAATCTAAAGCTTTATACACTGTCAATTCTATAACTTCTGGGGGAGCCTGAAAAACAACAATACATTGTTATAATAATGATATGCCAATAACACACAAAATTATTTAACACCAACCTGCCAAGTCCCTAATCCCAGAGTAGGCATCAAATCTTCAGTCTGCGACAGCTTTGCGTACTTCATATTTCTTGGAACCTGATGATAACAACTAATCTTATAGTCCTTTTGTGCCTCCCTTCGAACCCTCGACCTACAGCTGATGGCTCTTCTGTTTCGGTTTTCGATTAAACTGACAGTAGAGATTTTTTGGCTATCTTCCAACACTATTCGGGATTGAATCAATCTGCGAAATAGAATACAATAAACGAAGCGAGATATATTAATATCCAATTTATAGAAGCACGTTTTCACGTTTCAATGTTCTTGATATGAATTATTGATTTTTGTGATGTAATGTAATTCGACGATTTGAAAATTCGCGGCCATCTTTCGCTCGGAAACGTAAACGATACTTGTAAAAACACAACAAAAGTTAAAGACTTTTGTAATAAATAAAGATATAACATAATTTACCTACTGAATTAAAACTAATATAGTGTGAATTTCTAATCATGAAATATTAAAACTTTACCTGAATGGCCCCTGGATTGAGTTTTTTGCAATGAAACCGGTAATTCTCATTTTGCTACCGGTAAATTGATATTGCAAAACATTTTTAAACTCTTCATTTAAGTAAACTTTCGTATTTGCAAAAAGGCCAGTTAGAAAAAAACGGGTTTATTTTTGCTTTATCCTTTTGATTTCATTCGCATTCCTTAGCTGTGGTCTGGAATATCGTCTATAGTCTGTCCGCTAACTCCGCTAAGTGTCAAACTGTCAACATAAATGTCATGTTCATGTCATCAACATCGACATTCGACATTCGACAGCGATTTATTGATATTGATAAATAAATCGCGCGGCTTGGCGCCGTTTATTAGAAAAATATATAATTTATTTAAAGTTACGTGGATGTTAACAAATATATATAGGCCAACATTTGAGATCAATCAATCGAACCATTAAAACCAACCATAATGGGCGTAAGTACTAATAAGATATTTTGGTAACTACACAGTTTAACACTTACATCGATATCAATAAAAACATGTCCTTATACTTATTATTATATTGGATTGCAGTAATTGAAGATTTGAAGTAAACGATACGATGTCGTACTTTATACAATACAATATCAAACAAAGCATTTCGCACTCATATTATTATGGCTCACATTATACTAACTAAACAGTTGTAGACACTAATCATGTTTACGAAAGAATATTCCATGCTTGACTTTCCTATCATATTTCTTTACTTCTGAATTAAAAATCAAATAATTGTGACTTAATTTCCAGAAAAAATCTCAAGCCTCTGCTACCAAGAGCAAAGAAAAGAGGCAGGCCAGAAAATTGGAGCAAAGACGAATAGCTGATGGCATGGCCCATGTTACCTCAGCCAACAAGCTTCAGGACATGAGTGGTTTGTGCAAGGAGTTATTGGTCTACCGCAACAGGGACTTGGAGGTGGATATGTATATTCAGAGGGTCACAGAACTTGATAAAAATGTACTAGAGTGGGCCATTGACCTCACTGAGAGGAATATGAAAAAATTGTAAGTTGGAATTATTTTACTCTTTTACTTTTACTATACAATTGTTTTTGTAACTATGCCTGTTCAGGATTGCCTTGTGTTAGGAAACATTTATTAATGTAACAACAACTTAGTCCTTGAGTCCCCTAGGCGTCTTATTTGCGTATTTTTATGCTACCGGAAATGCAAGAGATGTTATTGATTATAAGCAGTTTTTATTATTTATCTAATTAATAGTAAAACATGTTTAAGCTGTGTTGTATAGAGTAGGCCCTCCTAAATAATATACAAAATTAAAAAGTTTCAAGTTTCAGTGATTTGTACTTCATTAGAAAATGAGAAGCAATTTCCTAATTCATCATTTTCTTTAGTTGTTAGAACATAGATTGACATTTAAATATGTGTAAACCCTGATATTTCAGATATGAAACCTGTGCTTGGGGCTGGAACCGAGAGCGTAAGGTGGAGGAGATGACAGATGATGCAGCCTGGTACATCGTAGCCAAAGACCAGAAAGATGAACTCCTCGCCTTCTCACATTTCAGATTTGATATGGACTTTGGAGATCCCGTCTTATATTGGTAAGATTTGGTTTAGATATTCTATTATAAATACCTTATAAGTGGATCAAGTTAGAGATCAAATTATAAGATACTATTCTATAACTGTTCTTTAAGAATATATTAAACAGGTATGGGATTAGTGGTTTAAAAATAAGAACAGGATAGATAAGTTTTTTTTTATATTTTCCTTGTCATTTAAATCATACATAGCAAATCATAAGTACATATGTATTATTTATTTCTAAATATGAATGAATAATTATAAAATAGTCATTGGTATGTTTGTTATGTATACTGACCACAGCATTTGGGAGGTTTTTACGAGAATTAATAGGCGATTAAAAGTCATTGCCCCCCACTGTTTTACACTAACCATCAGGTGGGATTGTGGTGAAATTGGTTAATAATTTTGATGTATTATCAATTACATAGGAATATTTGATATTTTAAAGGAAAAACTATGAGTCATAGTTTCACAAATATTCCATAGGTTCTGACTAAGTAACTTCTAAGGGCATGGGTATACATAACATGTTTTGTAGATACTAAATATTCAGATCCAGCAGTGAATGGTCATCTAATGAGTGGTCAAATTAATGTTAATATTATTAACTTTATTCTGCCATATCAATATTATTTTAATTACACGACTGAGTATTATGGTGGATTATCATTGGTATTTTATCAGTCTTCTTAAATTAATAAATAAAAAAAACAAATTACTATTATGCATGGAATTTCATGGACAATCAATGATGACATTAAACAGTCAGATGACCAATTTCCTTTATGGCTATTGACATAAAAAAAAGAAATGCAGTAGTTTCAATTAAGTTATAACAAATAAATATTCTACAAATACTTCCAACAATATTTACACATTCAGCACTGGACATACATTTGAGTCTTAACCTAATTCATATAACTACAATTTAAGCTAGTTCGTTTTGATTTTGTATATCCAAAGAAAACAGTGGAATAGACTAATATTTCTTCTAAACAATCTCTTTTCGAAGTCATCTTTTTCTGTTGGCCACCATCTGACACATCTCGTGCAGAGGTATCTAAAGAGTTTGTGTAAGATATATATAGTCATTGCTGTTATAGATATGCTAAGTAAGGCTACGTCTATTAATAAGTACTGAGTTAGTGAGAGGTCGAGCGCTGGGGATCGTAAGTGTGACGCCCCTTTATGTCGAAGAACATACTCTATCCAGTACACTCCAGTCTCCAGCGGTGGCATTGGTCGATCTAAGAACTTGTCGCGTAGTTTATACGCGTTCTCTTTATATCTGGAAATTTTGAGAAAGGTTATATATTTAGGAAATTCTTCCTTTTTATCTATTTTTTTAGATTAGATTGATATTTCTTAAAATATATAATACATATAAAAAATGTTGACCATGTACATTAATAAAATAAACCTATACATTTCTTGCGAAAAATTCTTAGAAAACTTATAAATGCGAAAGGCTGTCAATGTTACTTTTCAGGTTAAAAATCTCAGTTTAAATAAAATTTGACACGCGAACATTTCTAATACAGAGATAATCACAGAATCGGTTTTATGCCGATTGTACGATTGCCGGGGATGATTTAACCGTTTGTGGTTTAGCGCCTGGTCAATAATGACGAAACGTAGTTTCTTTGACATACGTTTCCCGAAGCGAAGCTAGGGCGGGTAACTAGTTTCTCATTAATCACCGAAGATTCGAAAGGAAAAATTTATCATCACTACTTTATTGGTGAATTAAAGGCAACAATGGTATTATAGTAAATCATCATTAATTAAATGTCATCACGGTCTTTTGGCTTCGAAATAGTCTACCTATGCGCAGTAATTCAATACAAAATGCGTCTATAACGTGACAATATTTACCTCTGATCTGTCAACAAGTGATGAAGCGCCTCTCTCCACGCTTCAGGACCACTCTCGTCCAACGACAGTGTTCTGGCGACTCCTCGGTCCACCATCGCTCGTCCATTCAGTGCTTGGTCCGCATATAATGGAATGGTGAGCATCGGTACACCGCATGCCACAGCCTCTTGTGTGCCCAACAGTCCACCGTGAGATATGAACAACTTAATGTTTGGATGACCTGTTTACAATCATTACATTATCTATCGGTCGAGTTACGATTTGTTTGCACTTAGTATTGTGTTTCTATTATTAATTATGAATTGTGAAAGTAAATTTGTTATGTTTACGCATTAACTACTAACTCAGTTGCCTCGTAATTTTGCATACCAATTAGGTAGATTTTCAAGAGCAAAATTAGGACATAGAGGAAAGTTTTCTACCCAATCATTACCATTGAAATAAATGAAAATATATTTTAATGTTACTTACATAAAGTCTTAAATTGAGGTATCCATTCCATGGTGTAAACGTTTTCAGGCACCGTTAAGTTTCCGGGAAGGTTACCGCGATTCATTTTCACCAAAACAGTATGCGTCAGATTTGATAATGCGGAGAATATCTGCGACAGTTTGTGACTTGGGATTGTTTCGATTTTGGACATGGAGCCGAAACTCCAGTAAATGAAGCCTTCATTCGAATCGTCCAGCAATCGTTTTAATTTCTGTAAAAACAAAAATCTACCTTATTACTTTATTTCTACATATTTTGTATAGGCTTCATGTTGATATCGGATGATCTTTTATTGAAATTGTTATAGAAATTCGGTTGGAAAAAAGGACAAACATACTGTAGAAGCAATAAAAGATAAAGCTTCTCAAAACCATAAGTTTACAGACACAAATTTCCTCCTTTCAATAATAACAAAACATTAATTTGGTGATAACATACTGATTTGTATGACGTTATCAAGAAAATAATAAGTATCAAAGGCGTTAGGTCATCATAGTACCCCGGTTTTAACAGAACTATGCCTAATGTGGGTTAATTGTCTAGCATATTGCTATTTCGTGCTAAAGTTTAAATGTTGAATGAATCTGGTTATGTCCAGTTACTATTAATTTTGTTGAAAAAAAACAAATATGGAATTATCATGATGTACCTGATAGCCTTTATGAGTCCGTTAAGCTAATATGTAAGACATTCGTATTATAGAATATAATTATGGATCGTTGTACCGAAGAAAGAAATAAAGTCATTGAGATATTCACGATCTCCGACACGCGCATAAATGTATTATGTTACATACATAAATATTAATGGATTGATTAAACAGAATTACGCAAATTATTACGTAATATTAATTAGATCGCTTTATTTTATACTCGAGATCAGTATTATGTAGTAGCAACATTGTTGCAATTTTATCGTGTATAATTTATACTCTCACCTCCGGTAACTTCTGTTTATTGTCCAAGTGTAGACCCCCGACTTCCACCATCGCGGGGACCAGAGGCCGTACCTCATTAATACTGAAATGACTGTTCGATAACACGAGGCTGTAATTTTGAGCCAATGTATCTAACTTTGGTGCAGTCCCGAACAACCGGTCGGCTATCATCTGCAAACATAATATTCACATTATTATATCGATGTATGCCTTTAGGCACGAGATATTGAAAGCTAACAAAAATATATTTAAAGCTCAATCTTTATTGACGTAGACTCAAAGCGAAATGAATACAGAGATTATGATAGAGGACAGGGCGCACATTAGTAATCGCGTCTTGAATGAATAATTCGACGGAGATAATATGCGTTTAATCAGTGCATTAAATTTCAGACTTTCGTATCGCTTCGTTCTACATCATTGAGCATTGAACTGTAAACATTTAAAAAAGCGGTACCTGCGACGGCACTTGCGATTTGTATTTGTACAATATTTTTCCCCAAAGTACTGCAACTGTGTTGGTGAATCTCTCCCAGAGGTTCATGTGTTGTCCGTACCCCATCATGTAGGAGGGAATGTATGCGGTCCCCTCCGGTATTCCCAGCTGCTCGTTGACCCACGGTAAGGGAACGCTCGAAAGGAGACCCACAACCGGAGCCTGGAATCTTTTGCTCAGCGGTAGGAAACAATCACTCCCGAATACTTCGACTATGATTAAATCGAAAGTCTTCGTTGATCCTATGAGCGCCTTAACTGCCGGCGTTTGGGCCACCACGTCGCACGCATTCACGCATTCTTTGATTATCGTCTCCAAATTACGTATAAAAGCAGGCTTGAAGAAATCTCGTTGAGTTGAGAGATTGTTCACTATTTCTGGAATAGTTCCTGCTAAATTAATTTGTTCCACGTTCGATGGCGGGTTCGTCTGTAATGGTCGCATGATTTATTAGCTATATTGAATGATTTGATATGATAATGCATAACATTATATTGCCAACGTAGCGCGTGCGATGCAACATCGCCTCGTGGCAATCTGGATGTCGCACGGGTCACTCGAACGTTGCTACGACTAGACTAGCGTGTGCGTATAGTAGTTATCAAGATTCTAGCGCCCAGCCGACTGGTGCGGAAATTTTATGGATTTAGAGTATAGGTGTATGAATTTAAAACAGCCTTAATTGGTTATTATCTCATGGATATGTCCATTACATTATCAGCAAAGACATATACCTACTATCTGCACTATTTAATTAAATTTTTTTGAAACACGTAAAAACATTTTACGGCCGGTTTTAGATAAGGAGGTTGTAACCAGGCGGATTAAATGCATGCACTTTTACCTCTTTGAATATGTGTGATTATAACGCACGTGGTTTGATTATAACGAATCAGTTGAATTTGATTATCTGTCTATTACATGATCTATTTATTAACTAATTATATTAAAAATTATAATGTCATAGATATAATGAATTTTAAATTTTATAGCTTCAGAGTTAATTTTTTTGGTGTTGAAAATTTTAACATTTGTTAAATGACGATAGTTGTTACAATCAGCATGTAGGTATAAGATCTTTATCTTAATGTCTTTAACAAAATAATTCTAATAGCCGGCATCCACTGCACCCTATTCGTTACTTTTTACGTACCATGAGCTTAAAATTCAAGTCAGAAAAATCTGGTATACGTACCATTGGAAAATGCGTGATGACTGTAAGATGGTGGTTTCTATTTGCGAGTGCGTCTAGAATGCGGCCGTACATTGCATGGTGGCTCTTGGTATTAGTGGGTAGAACCATGAGGATTCTTGCGGGGCTAATCTCCGCCACCGCCGCACAGAGTAGCACCCACAGAGCCCGCTGCATCTTGCACCCGACCGCCGCTAATTAACGACTGACTACTAGAGACTGCGCATCGCAACGCTTTTACAATACTTGCCCTATCAATTGTGCGATCTCCGTAGGGCGGGTTATCTTATTCTAGGCATATACAGGGTGTGCTTAAGTGGAGCTAAGTTACCTGTAAAGTTTAAGCAGAGCGATGTCGAATAAATTAATGTTTGTGTGCAGTTAAAATGTGAACGTGGCATGGTTAAGGATATTTTCAAAATTTAATTAATTGTTCAAAAATAAACCAAGGAATACTTTAGTCTGAGTTCCGTAACTACCTATTTAGTTTTTGTAACTGAAACTTAAATCAAAGTATTTAAGCTGAAAATATTAAATCATCAATTTTAAACTACAAAAAATTACGTAGAAAAAATCACCATTTATGCGTGTCGTAAAATCTATGAATTGAACTCCAGATTTTATTTACAAACAACATTGTTTTAATTAGGCAGAGGTCGCGACTCATATGGAACTGTTTACAGCCTAAAAATAATTATTATAACGTTCCGTACATTTTAGACCGAGTATTCGTTAAACCTATATTATCCTCTTTCATACTATTTTTTAGATGTTTGGGTACCGGTAGCAAAAATCACTCTTCTTTTATCCTAACTCATTTATTTAATAGTGGATTTTCATAGTTTTTAGTTGAATATTTTAATTTTTTATGTTTTTAAGCTGGCAGTGCCACCAACCCCTGCCGCCCGTGAAAATAGTAAAAAAAAATAATCAGAAGTTTTGAAAAAAATTACATTACATAGTATTCAGCACTCAGATTTTTAATACTTATATAGAAAAAAAAATTGTTTTAATAAAAAATATATAAGATAATCAGAGTTAGTCTTCTGAATAAAAAAAAAAGTTGTATAATCCCCAAAAAGCGGGATAAATGCAGTCC
>LGAG01000118.1:144467-155052 GCA_001278395.1 Lerema accius
TAAATAGATGGATAGGTACCTAACTAATCACTATTAATTAAAATAATAAAGAACAGATCTAAATAATTATTTCTACTACTTGGTTTTTTCCTAACAATGGAATTCGCGTAGTAAAACGCAATAATATGTATCTGAATATTATCTGTCTAATTACAATAACTTAGTAAACAAACCGGCAAATTTTCCGTCCTATTACGAGCATGAAAACAATGAATGTAATAATAATTATGACTGGTAAACAACTTAAGAAACCTTCTTAAAGAAACAGTTTGCCTACACACACAACGCTTGATAGTTATTCGCCGCCAGGTAAACCGGAAGTCTAATTAAAGATTTGGAATTAAAACTTGAAACAGTTGAACATTTCGGTTACTAGGGCAGTGTCAGCTCTGTCCAAACACAGGAATAACTAGTCCAGAATTAGGATCAGGACATTACTGCGCTATTTCATTTATTAGGTAGGTATTTTATTACTGCTAAATAATCATTTCATCCACTCCAGAATTTTGGCAAGAATGCAACTAAAGAAAACTGTAGAAGAAAAACTGCATTTTTTATATAAGTAGGTACCTAAATATGATAAAGATTTTATCAGATAAGAGTTTGATAACCCTGTTTTGCAAACAAAAAAGGGACAATAAACAAGAGTTACAATGGAATGGGACATGAGTACCACAAACTAAGTAGATAGGTACTCATACAATATAAACAGTTAGACGCGGCCGTGGAAACCGGTACAACGACAACCTCCACTCACTTCGTCTGTTAGCTAACAGTGATCTATTGACTGTAACTGCAGATACAGGTGCATTTAACTTGTCTAACAAAATAAATTGTATTGCCTTTATTTACAAACAATAAGTACATCGGTTAGTGCGAAAAGTTTAGGAACATAAAATCCGCAGCAATTACAGTGGATTTTATTTTTCAATATGTCTTTACCACAGTTTTTTGAACTCAAAGGCGGAGACCGGTTACCGCGAATCGGATTTGGAACTTGGCAAGTAAGTAAACATAAGTTTGCAAGCAGATATGTACCTAACATTTATAGTTATATCAGTTAAATTAGATAACCTAAAGCTGTACCTAATAGTTTTGTTAAGCCATATAAAACAGCTAAATAATCTACAGGGAAAAATGCGAGGTTGTGCATTGGTAATTATTTTATTTCAGTAAGTATAGTTATGTAGTTAGGTTTGGTATTAAAATGACGTTTGGTCACGAACAGATTTTTTACATACTTACATAAAATAACAAACAAATGACTTCCGTTTAGGTAACTCAGCTTATGAAAATACTTATATTGTTTGATAGGTACTTATTTTATTTAACCAAAAAAATTGTGAAACACCATGTATAATTGTAGATACCTACCTACATTAACAATATTAATCTTAATTAAAAAGTACGACGTGTAATAAGTAGGAATTTGGTTACTTACATTGGTATAAAATAAAACAACCGTTAGGCCTACCTATCATCTACGAGTATAAACAGATGCTATCACCAAAATTTCTTCCAACATTGTAAGACAAATTCTCACGGGACAAATTTATTTATTACCACTCGTGTAATCGTGTGAATGTGAATATTATGTGTGCAGTAATATAAGTTGAGAGTAAGAATACCTACATTCCTTCTACATTATGTAGGTAGGTACTTACTTTGATGTCTACAGAATTAATAAGTAAATTTATACATGTCATCGTTTAGTCAATCATCCTACATGATATTTTGTACCAGATTTTTCCTGCTACATCGTTCAAAGGCGTTATCTTACTACATCATTATTATACCTATGTCTTATAAACTTATGTATCATGTTTCTACTTCTATAGGTGCAATTAGTAATCTACTACACTATTAATTTATTCAGATTGCTTTAATATCGATTAAATTGTTACATATTTATTCAGTGCAGCGTTTAATATCGCAAGGAGCTCTATTACAGCGTAATAGAACTATAGTTACGTTTGTGTCACCAGGCGTCAGATGAAGTTCTGGAAAAGGCAGTGGATGCAGCCTTGGAGGCAGGGTATCGCCATATTGACTCGGCCAGGGCTTATGAAAACGAGGCGGCGCTGGGCCGCGCGCTCCGACGGTGGATCAAAGGAGATCCCGCTCGACGAAAGGAGTTATTCGTCGTCACGAAGTTACCACCAGGAGGTAATAATAACTTCATTAATTACCTAGATGCTTCGTAACAAGCCTTTTTCCTTGTGCCAATAAAATGTTTCCAAGCTAGAATCCGGATAAAGAATATTTTATATTTTTTTCATTAACTATCTAGTGAACACTAAGTTTTGGATTCTATTTGGCGATGGAGAACGAACCAATAATAATTATTTGATTACAATTGATCAGTAACTTACCTACGTGTTTGATTAAATCTCCATTTGCATAATTTCTTTGCGACATTTATACGTAATAGAATAGATCCTGATTTTAACACTGAGTGATTCGTGAGTTGATACTGAACACATTTTTAATATCAAATACGTCTTACTCACGTTAAAAGTCGGAGTTTGCCCGACTAGTTTACCTACCTGATTATTCGTATGTAGGTAAGATAAAAAATAGATTGGTTAACAGAAACATAATTTCAGGAAACCGACCGGATCTGGTAGAAGAGTACTTCAGTGCTTCTCTGAAAGACTTGGGGTTGGACTACATAGACCTGTACTTAATGCACGTGCCCTTTGCCTTCGAGCATGTACCCGGAGACCTACATCCTGCCAATCCCGACGGCAGCATGAGGATTGACCACACCACAGATCTTGTTGCCGTATGGAAGGTAAGTAAAGTTAAATAAATCGTTAAGTGAGCTATTGGTTCCTAAGAAATAAATGATTTGAATTTGAATACTACCGATATAAATCTTAGACTTCCCGAATAATGTTCAGTACCTTTTCTCATCGTTTCGTTTATAAACAATCAAACAAAATCATCAACCAAACCAAACCTTAGCTGTAGGTAATTGTTATTCTTATTCCAAACTAAAATGTACTTACACATAATCGTTAAAAACAGTTTAACTCCTAATAAACCGTCCACTGTAGGTACCTATTGTGTAACTTAAATGATAATTTTTAAATCTGGGTTAGTTAAATCACGATATAGTTATATACGATATGGTTCATTGTGGTTAAGTGTTAGTTATTCCATTTTGGTCTCTAAATTGAGATCGGCGTAATAGAGTGACATTATTCTAAACTGACAAAAATAAATTATACTCAAATGTCAACATTTGACAGTGTAAAGTTAAATTTTTTGTTGCATTGTATAAATTAATATTGAAAATGATGAAAACAGTGATACTTATTAGACTAAACTAAACCATATAAAAACTAGCGCAATGGGTCTGTCGTTCGCTCCAAATTGCACTCGGACGAAGAAAAACAATTTGATTTACTCGAAGACTAAAGAGGAGAATGCTATTTATCGATGTTACGAAGTTTACAGAGATTGCAGTTGTCCGATATTTACACCAAAAGTCAAATCAACCCCGAAGATGCGTTTCAAAATAACTTCGCAGTCGCAGACAGCAAGGCCGTTTAACGATCACTTTTCTTGGACCAAAGTATACCGATCCCCAGTTAACAAAAGGCAATTAGAACCATCAGACAATCACCAACTAACTAAAAACGAAAGTACAGAATCGAATAATCCAGCGTTCATATCGAGTCCTGCCATAACTGAAATAGGTCAAGATCAAGAGCGTAGTGATGCTTCCGTTAATGTTAAGCCTACACTAGACATTAAACAGACCTCAATAATCTCTATTTCCAAAGAGATACTAGCTGAACCTAAGAAGAAGTCGATTTGGTGCAACTTTGTACCAAACTATCTTTGCCCCTGTTGCACCGGAGGCGGCGATGAACCGATGCCTATCTTGATTCAATCCTTCGACGGCAATCTAGAAGATTTATATGAAAACGTTGACTTAAGACAATCCCATACAGAATTTCTAACGTTAAACGCAGACCCTTCCGTAATGAGTATTATACAACTGCACAGGACTGTAAGCAAAAAACGAAAAATGCCGAGATTCTACGCCAATGTCGTGCAATCAGTCTTACAAAATTCGATCAAAAATTTTACGCACATATTTAAATGAGGATCAAGAAAGCAGTTTAAAAACGCTATGAATCTCAAGAATACATTTTATTTAATTCTTTAATAACTAAAACATGTAGGTATTACATTTAAATATTAATAAATTTGGAACTTTATTTTTAATTATGTATTATAATATTATGCGCAGTTTCTGTTCTTTTTTTTAGTTTTGGACCAACTTTCATTAATAACGGGTACCTACAGCTAATGCGATGCTTTGCTTATTTGATAATATCATTATATTATACCTATGACTGAAATAGTACAAAGGCTACCTAAAGATAGCTGCATGAGATTATAAAACAGAAAAAGTTTTAATTGGCATTATCAGCCAAACAATCGAAATGTAATTAGGTAGATATGGGCTTAGAATATTGGTTATGGACTCAGGTTCTATAAAAAAAATACAAGTAGACCTACATACCGCAACTCAATATTAATGTTAGATAATATCGATCATAAAATCAGGAGCTGATTACCTATTAAAGAGCGGCGGTGTTGTCTGCAGGTTAAATGAAAAAAACTACGCAGATTAAAATCCTTATAATGCATTTCACGTTATACTTCTTCAGAATCTAATTTTTATTCTATAATTGTTGACTTATTTCTGACTTCTCTATAGTAGGTATATTTATGTCATTATTTCATTGGGTTTAATCAAAATCATGTTACAAAAATAGATTTCCAAAATGTTTCCACGTAATTCACGTAACTCAAAGCAAGATTATTCAGTGCAGATTCTGTTCATTGCAAAACCACTCTACAAAACTATGAATAGACTTCTTCCTCAAACAGTTTTAAATGAAATAATAGTGTTGTAATGTCCTTCTCAAAGTCATTCAACCAGAGCCAAACATTTTAACGCATTTCAAATTAAATAAGGAAGGTTAAGGTCTTGAAAATGTAACGGTCTAATAAACAGATTTCTTATTACCTTCGAAATGTTAAAAATTTACAGTACCTGCTCAAAATATAGTTATATAAAGATTGCTAACTATATTATAATAAAATAGACATCCATTCAACTTATAAATAGAGATCACAAGATGTAATTAATAAGATCATGAATTCGCAGCTCACATTCTGTACTGAAAGTTACTGGACAGCAGGTAACATCCCATTATTATAAGATGCAGAGACGAAAAAAACGACAAGGAAAAAAATATTGTGCCTTCTCCAAACCTCCAAAGAAGTACAAACAAGAAAATAGTTATGACTTTTGGTGCCAATACAATGTAAAGTCTAACTCCAGTTTGGAGATTATTTCTTACATCCTTTCTAGGCCAATTTCTGAAGCATCTTCTATAAAATGTTTTGCTACAGAAGACAAGACAAGGGGCCAAAAATCTAAACATCCAAACATACTATATGCGCTAATAAACAATCTCAAACAAAGATTAAGGCTAAAGAAACCGAGAAACCTGCGAAGCAGTAAAGAAAATAAAGTATTAGTGTACCGTGTGCCAAAAAAGTTAAAACCTTTTTATGAAGACGCACCGTTTAATAAACCCCTGATCATTAAGGACGAATCTACTCACGCATCCTCAAAAATACCATCCGTGACCAGGCCGCTAAATAAATTATGTGGACCTGGTGAAACATTAATTAGAAAAGACTGAATGGATGTAGCATTTTAATTTCCAATAATCAGGTGGTTAAAAAACTGATATTAGGTTTCGGTCTCTTCCAAAAAAGCGCATCATCGTATCATATCTGGTCTACCAGACTTATGCGCATAATTCTAAAAACTTCACGGTGAGTGCAGGTGAGTTCTGGTGCAGAAAAGTGCTATGACAAACTCAACTATAAGCTCTAATGTCTCTTCAAAAATCTGTTACAGAGTATATTAAAACTCAAGGAGTCCGGCAGAGTGCGCCACGTGGGCGTGTCCAACTTGAACCAGGAGCAGATAACTCGACTCTCTGCCGTAGAGAAGCCGGCCTGCCTGCAGATCGAATGCCATGCACTGTGTCAGCAGACTTCTATGCTGGAGTTTACGAAGCGCCTCGGCATACCTGTCGTAGCATACTCGCCACTCGGCTCCAAGGCACTCGCCGATTCCCTAGCTGCGAAGACTGGGTAAAAACTATGCAATATTCGTTTTGATAGCATCGAGAGAAATTAAGATTTCAAAAGCTGTGATTGATGAGTATGAGTAGAAAATATTAATTATCCAATACAGATAATGTGTAACCTATAACATTCATTTAGTTAGTAAAATCCTTTTCCTTCCAATTACATGATCCTTAGCAAACGCAAAAATGTCTACAAGTTAATATTTAACAGCATGTATAAAATTATTTTAAATAAAGGTGTCTGTTTTATTGTTATAGACGTGAGTATCCAAATTTATTGGAGCTGCCGGTGGTGAAAAAAATAGCGGCAGCACACTCGCGCACCCCAGCACAGGTGCTGTTGCGTCAACTGCTGCAGCGCGGCGTCGCTGCCATCCCTAAGAGCACTGACCCCACCAGAATAAAACAGGTACCTACAACCCTACACGTTATGATTTATTACGGTGTACAATTTAAATATTCTGCATAGGTATTAGGTACTTACTTATTTATCTACTGCAACCGACAATGGAATTGGATCACACTGCATTTTAATTTACTTTCATTTATATCGTTAAAACCAATATTATAATTTTTAGACAGGCATTTAAACATAACAATGCTGGTTGATTCGATTAAGGTATCCGAGAGCGTAGTTTTAAATAGAAATACCTAACATGTAAGAGTTGGGATTTTTGAAAAATGTGTTGTATAAGTCGATAATTTTAGCGGGGAATATAATGTTTTTTTTAATGCATTATTGCAGAATATATCTGTCTGGGACTTTGAGCTGAACGATAAAGAGATGGCAGATTTGGCGGCCCTGGACCGCGGAGAAGACGGCCGCATCTGTGACTTCAGCTTCTTCCTCGGCGCGGAAAAACACCACGAATTCCCCTTCAAAAAATAATCTAACATATTCAACACAATTATAATATACTCACTTTAAAATACCTACTTACATTAAAATACTTTTGCTTAGCATAAATGTAGGTACATGTACGCATAATGTTATGTAAATAAATTTGAATAAAAGACAATTACGTAAAAGTATGGTGCGTTTCGAATTTTTTTTCTTTATTCCCTATTTGATTCGATAAGTAGGGTTGCCATCACCTAAATTTCGTTAATATTTAAAAAAATTGCCACCCCAGGCATCTTTAGTTTTCCCCGAATATAGGTAGGTACCTAATAGAAAAAATGCTATTTCCGATAACGAAAGAATGTTAAATATACATGTTTCAATTACTCTATAGTTTAGCTGGTCCCTTATATCTCGAGATCTGCACCTCCTGCTGGATTCAATTGTAGTTTAAAATCATAACCATCACCTGTAGATATCACAACACAAATAATTTGACAGCCAAAAACCGAGGTTTAATTTTTGGCCAAATAAAATTATTAAATTTTTTTGTTGCCGATGTCATATTTTAATGTAGGTAACTAATAGCCTCTAACCATGCCCTTACTATTAATATCGCTACAAGTGCTATATAACAGAATTTAAAAATACCGTTTATTCCAACCTGAATAAATTTCAAGTTCACTACGTACCCATTGAACTTAATTAAATAAACATGACAATTCATTGTTTCAGTGACGAGACAAACTTCGAACATCACGCCCGTTAACTTTTAGTGCTGTTGTTTCAAAACTGCCATCATTATGGCGTATATAATAAGAGGATTTGTGAAAATGTATTACTACCTTAATGATGAAATATCCGGTAAATTTTATTCTACAGCGGGATTTTTAAGTGTGCATGTTGATTGCTAATTTCATTTTTTTTTAAAAGAGCGAGAAATATTTATCAAAAACTTCACAAAAAAATCACATAAATCAAGTACCTAACTACTTAAATAATTCAACCTGTTTTGCACCTATGTTAAGGAAATGATAGTATATTAATCTCTGTATTTCGTCATTATGACAGAAATACAATAAGTTATTGTTTTTATAATAATACAAGTGAAGTGAATAAATAATTTCAAAGTACGACGGTAATGTTGATGATAATATGCTTATACTTCTACATATTTGTGTAGGTCACGATGTCGTTGGTAGCCCAAATACCCATTTATTGCAATATTTTTTTAGAACCCATGTCTCAGGATTGGACGCTGATGAGGACCCCCTGGCTGGGGTTATTTATCCTGTCTATGTACCTGATGACCGTGTTGAAGTGGCTGCCCAACTACATGACCAATCGCCCAGCCTATGATCTACGACGGCTAATTGCGGCCTACAACCTCATACAGATATTATGTTGCGGCTATGTTGTATATCATGTAAGTTTACCACTAAAGATAATGTTCTCATAAAAAAACATGGTTGTATGTAGGTACCTACTATTAACGTTACTTTTTTTGTCTGTAACATAATTATAAATTAACTATAGAATTATTTAAGTAGGTGTTTTAGTGTTAACACTGCACTGAACACTGATAGATTATATGTAGATGTGTTTGGATAGGCTAGGTGGTTATCCAAGATCCGAGAAAAATAATTATTCCTGTACATAACATTATCAAAGTTAGGTAACATTGATTATGTAACTTGGTTTATTTATTCACAAATACCTAGTTTCTATGTCAATTCTTGCCAATTTACCTTACTTACAATTAACCTTATTATCGATTTCAGAGTTTAAAATTAGGCTGGCTGAACCACTACTCCTTAATTTGTCAACCAGTGGGCGAGGGACCGTTAAGCGTCGAATTCGCATGGAAAGTTTGTTACGCTTACTTTACTATAAAAGTTATTGACCTCATTGACACGGTACGTCATCGAACAGGAAATAAGTTAAATGAATATTCTAAAGTTATTCTATATCCTATACCCTTGACTGATCCTATATATTGATTTAGGTTTTCTTCGTGCTTCGGAAGAAACAAAATCAAGTATCGTTCCTTCATGTGTATCATCATTGTGGAATGGTCGCCGTAGCTTGGGGCATTGTTAAATGGGTGCCTGGTAAGTCGAAAATTTACTGCAACATATAAATTTATTTTCTTTACCTAGGGGAATGGTTTTAAACTAAACATTTGTAACCCATTTACGTAAAGTGACTATGCTACTAAGCAAAAGTTACAGGATCAAGTGATTGTAGAAGCCCTGCTGATTTATGGTTTATATTATTTTTAACCGACTTCTAAAAGATAGAGGAAGGAGGTTTTCAATTCGACCGGAATATTTTTTATTACAGGAGGACATATTTCACTAGTGATTCTTATAAACTCAATAGTCCACATAATAATGTATAGTTACTATCTCCTGACGACCTGGGATGAATCCTACAAGCGCTCCCTCTGGTGGAAAAAATACGTAACACAAATTCAAATTGTAAGTATGTAATTAGAATAATCCAATACTTATCAACGGAAATAGTAATTTGTTAATCCTTTATACATTTTAAGACAGACGTACCTATGTTTGTTTTTGAGCCGTGAATCTTTGTAACGTCTGATAATTATGTGTTGTATATGTGGTGTATATGTTTGGTTTGGTCTACTGAGCACTGGTATCTCGTAACAAAGAAGACCTGAAGCATACTTGAAGGCGGTGGGGTAGTGGCTAGTGGGCAACACAAGTGTCAAAAGTTTTTATACCGCTCGGCGGATGGCGGAACGACCTGATTATCATTGAATGACAACGATAATAAGCAGGACCGACGGCTTTATTTACCCTCCGAAGCAATGACGTAACTATACCACAAGAGGCCCGTGGCATATTCATTACATGGGCCCCAGTAAAAATCTACGATTTAGTTAAACATCGAATAAATAAAAATCTCATAAGTAAAAGACTTTTTAGCAAAAAAAAGTCTCACGGCTTTTTAAGTCTGGTCGGCAACACAGTTGCTTAACTTCATCTTTTACTTATGAAAGACGAAAGCCTATGCTAGCTATGAGTGCTTCCTTTATTTAACTATTAACAGACTCTAAAATTTATTTCCAGATGCAGTTTACGATTATTATGATCCATTTAATAGTACTAATGGTGGCCAATGAGTGCAACTACCCGCGGCAGCCCGCATACATCCTCGTTCCTCAAAACCTCTTCATGGTGATATTGTTCAGCGACTTCTACTATAAATCTTACATAAAACAAAAAAAGAATTAGAATAGAAAATAAATAAAGATATTTTAAGTATCGTTTGCGTATTATTTAGGAATCAATTCCCAAAAGCAGACGTTCAAGTATTACGTAAGCACTATATAGGGGTTTACCTTTACTTATTTTTGATGACATGGGGGCAGGGGAGTCTAAACGGTGATTACATCAACAGTAGTTATTTACAATTTTCCATACCTTTTCACCGCGAGACGAAATATCAGTTGCCGGGCCCCTAGCGCGACGCACAGAAAACGAAAAATAAATACCTACAACAAATAGAGATGTTCAATAGTATATCG
>LGAG01000118.1:155057-174072 GCA_001278395.1 Lerema accius
AGATTAATTGAGGAGTGGTATTTAGTCACATATATGAGACGTTCGCGGAATGGGCCCGAAAAATTTTGTCTCAAAAATGAGACCGTCGCGGTTAAAAGGTTAAAAGATGCATATAACAATGTTTACGTAAGTATTGGGTAAAAGCTTAACCTACTTTTGCTCAGTAATAAATCTGCTTTCGTATTTGAAAGGCCCTAAAGACAAAAATAAAAAAAACGACTGTGTTCCCAACATATAATCTAATAATTTGTGCTTAGCACCAATACGACTTACTAAGTATTATACCATAAACATTTTTAATGTAATAGACTTAAGTTAGACGGACCACAGTACACAACAACTTAATATCACAATTTAAGTTATTAAATCAATACAATTATATTTCTTAACATTACATGACATGACTTAGTTTTTTAAAGAGATTTTGTTTGACGAGATCTATCACATTGCTCTGACTGAACGCATCAATAACGGCTTTCGTCAAACAAAGATTTCCTGTCGCGCCGTCCACTTCGTCCTCATCTATCTGTTGCTCCGTATTAGTAAATTCTCTAAGATTTTCCTTCAATAACTCTATCAGTTTTTCAGTACTTATAATAGGTAATGTTTCTAATTTATTTTGTGGATTGTCTATTAAACTATTGAGATCTAAATCATCTTCGGTAGTAGCATCGTGGTCGTCTTCGCGAGTTTTTTGTCGTTTCAAGCGATGTAGTTTGCGCTTCTTGTCCAAATACGCTTTGGCAACTGTCTCTAGCTGCAAGAACAGCACTGTTAACGGTGTGTCTGAGATGTCATCCTGTAACATAAATTCAGTATTCATCACTATGAATGTAACATCAAAATTATTGACGTTTTTTTTTTCAGTGACGTGTTAAAATTTTCATTTCAACTTCCAGTTTTTTTTTTAATTAATAACAAATGAATAAATCAAAGGAATAAGGAAGTTATTTATCGGCCAAAATTGGGTCGTTCTCGTCTCGTTATGCCACGCACGCTTATTATGTACAATAAAATTATGCAAATGTATGACATTATTGTAAGAAAGCTAATATCTAAGTGTTCATCTTTATCCTTTGAACAACCTCTGATTCACTAAATTCCAAGAAATGTAACATTTATTTATAAGTCTGATGTTATAATATAACCTTTTATAGTTATTCCTATTAACTATTGACCTTGACCTTTCTACATCCATTAATGTTGTAGCTTCATAGTTATAATAGTGAATTACCTCATTCGGATTGACTAACAACTTAGCTGTTTCCTGCGGCAAGTCCTTGCACAACTGAGCAACTAGTATTTTTATTAAGGCTTCTGATACCTGGGCAGATGTGTCTTTCTCCTGAAAATAATAATGAATCGATATACATTATTACATTACATAACATCATTAGATTAGTCTTACATGTTGCATATAGATCAAAGATATTGTTTAAGTTTTACAAAGGGAAATATTATTAAGGCATGTATTTTGCATTATCAATTATAAGTGTGTAATAAAAAGTAATAGTTACATGTGGAAGCCATATATTAACTGTAATGTTTAAATTGTCCATATTCTGTACATAATGCCACCAACCGCGGGGCACTAGCAGAGCATCTCCCGCCGAGAGCTCAACTACTCGTGCACCTGTCAGACCTACAAATATTACACAATTATACACATTAATTAATATAATTTATATTATGACTAGACGATGCCCGCGGCTCCGCCCGCGGAAAAGTCGATGAACCAAATATTGATTTCATCCCAAGGGAACCTATAATCGGGATAAAATGTATCCTATGTCCTATTCCTGGATGCAACCTATCTGTGTACCAAGTTTCAGCTTAATCCGTTCAACGGTTAGACCGTGAAGGAGGGACAAACATCCAAACATCCAAATATCCAAACATCTTTACAAACTTTCACATTTATAATATTAGTAGGATTATAATCTATGCATACTTATAATGAAAATCTATGGGAGTCAATTCTGTACATTGAATATATTTTTGGTAATTCTATTTATCAATATAGAAATTAAAATAAGTTTTTGAATTATTGTCTGACTGTCAGTGTTTACCTCGAAAACTATCCAAGCTGCTAGGGCAGTAAAAATTAAGTTCACTGTATATACTAGACTCTTCGTAAGGCACCCTTGTGGGTTTCAAACCACCTGTCTCTGGGGGAAATAGTATCCATCTTTTTCTGTAACAAGCAATAAGATGCTTATTCTACTTAGTGAATAAGAAGTCCTGAATAAATAATAACAATTACAGCAAAAGTGCAAATTACACATTACAAATATAACTTAAAATCTTTTTTCAAAACTAACAGGTAAAATATTTAAAATTCAATATGTAGCAGCGACATTTTAGGTTTTTTACCTATTGACAAATTTTATGTATTCATAAAATTTTATGTGATTTTTGAAACTTAAAAACTGGTTAGTATTTTTACATACATAAACATTATTAACTTAAGAAAATCATTACCTGCCATGTAGTTGGCCAACAATATTAAAGCCATATGTATCCTGGTGGCATGGTGTGTGGGCACCCTTACTGCCCACCCATAAAGTGGTGTCCACTGCTCCTTTTTCAGGATATCCAAACTGCTTCCAACATATTTCCTACACATAAATAATCTTTTTTTATGGTTCCAAGATAGCAAACAAGCTGACAGTGCCACCTATCCTTGCCGCCCAACGCCAGGTAATATTTCTTTTCTTGTTGAAAGTAATTAATGGTTAAAATAAATGCAATAGTAAATCGCACATATATTTTTGTAAGTATTACAAGTCTGATTTAATGTATTAAAAAATTAACAGATCTTTTTAAATAACTTATTTATTGTTTTACCTTATATAATTCA
This sequence comes from Lerema accius, assembly GCA_001278395.1. NCBI lineage: Eukaryota > Metazoa > Arthropoda > Insecta > Lepidoptera > Hesperiidae > Lerema > Lerema accius. The sequence continues at coordinate 157,918 of LGAG01000118.1, forward strand.
TTTTCGGGTGATAACCATTGATGAAGATATTTGTAGTCAAAGTACATCCATTCCTCACCATTAAGGTTTTGGATAAAATCTTTGAAAGTAAGTGATTTTACACCACATCGGCGCTCCCAACACGGCTCTTCGGATGTAAAGTCCTTTCTCAAACATCGAAATGGTATTTCTTTGTCTAAAAATACTGAACACCATTTCTCTTCATGCCACCTTGTAATATTCCAGTTAGAAATAAAATTCCTAAATACTAAAGGCACGGTGGATTTCGCGGTCAAATTTCGAATTATATCTTCGCTAAGAATGTTAGCCATATTCTTATTTTGTCATATTATCCTTAAAGCAGAGACATGGTACCCAACCTAAAAGTTCTGAATATGAAGAATTCTTAAATTTAAAACAAACTATAATATAATTACTTCGTTATCAAAGACTACTATGAATATACTGAATATCTTACTATAAAATATTGTATATCTTTTAATAAATAAATACAATATCAAATCATAAGATCAACCGATCAACCTATAAATTATTTTATCTACTTCCAGTCTATAAATTTGTTTCAGTCACACAAAAAGAATAAGAAATAGTTTTAGTTAATATTTTACATACGGTACAACTGGTACAAGTTTGTTTTGTGGATGAGAATGAATGAGAGCCTAAATGTCAAACGTCAGATTCTAAGATGTCGTTGCCATTATCACAGAAATGACAGGCCACAGATTATTAGACTTCTAACGGAGTGTGACAGGCTTATAAGACCGTTTAATTTTTGCTTCTATTCATTATCTGACATGGCAATACTGATGCAGATCATAGAGAATAAAAAGAAAAACACAATATAATATCTCTATTCTCTAACCATCTGTAATCTGTACCCGTGTTTCATCGCAAGTTGTAAATTGGCTTAAAGGACTCGTATCCAAGCCATAAACCTTAATTAAAAAAAAGCAAGTTGTAAATTGTAATGTAAATTGTAAATATAAACATATTTTGATTTTACGGACGTTTGGAACTTTGGATCCGAATAAAATTATTATATTGAATGAATACTACCAATATTTTCTCGATAAAATGTCTGCAGAAGTGGTATCCACATTTTTCACACCTCAACCAGAACTAAATATCTCCAAAGAGAACGAGAAATCATACGATTTGAGCGATGAGTTTCTACATCTTATTGACGAACTTAACGTTTCCCTTGAAGGATTTCAAATGCCTAAAGCAGTTAAATGTGTTTACAATCCTACTATATACGCCAGACCTACATTTGAAATGTATATACGTAGATATTGCAGCACAAAGAAACGTATCATGTACTTTGGGATGAATCCGGGGCCTTTTGGGATGTCACAAACTGGGGTAAATAAATTTTCTAATTACAACCTGTTGTGATTATGATTGCACCCTACGTAAATTATTAGTTTGTAGAAAACGCAAGTCTGATTAAAGCTCCAAAATAACTATTCTATGCCCCAACTCAAATAGTAAAGAATCAGCACTACCATGTACCAAACTATTGTATGTAATATAATTTCATGAAAAGCTGTATAATAAAGAGTTTTTGTTTGTATTGTATACTCGAAATTATTATTATTATTATTGTTACTTAATTCCAGGTTCCATTTGGAGAAATATCTTCGGTCAGAGATTGGTTGGGCATAGAAGGACCTGTGGGTAAGCCACCCGTCGAAGTAAAAACTCGAATCATCCATGGCTTTAACTGCCCTCGCACAGAGGTTAATAAAAAAAATTATATTGAGCCTTGAATCTTGATATTCTTGTTCTACTTAAAAAATATTTAAAGATCCCAAAGTCATTTTACTATTATTCTTATTTCTTTATGAGATATCAATTTATTAGTTTTAATCATTGTTTGTCATATTATTGCATCAATTTGCTTATAGTGATGAAAGATGCTTTAATTTATCTTAATATGATTAATAATAATGAATAATTTCAAACTTTTTAACAACATTATTTGCTATCATAGTCTTATAGGTAAACTATTTAATCAAGTAGTATAATTAACAGCTTTAAAAGATAATTTATATACCTATATGGAGTTGTTTATTTATACATAAAATATTGATTTTTTTTTATTCTGAACCTGTAAGAACCTGGATTAAACTGTATTTATACAATTTATACAATTCGCTCTCCTCCATATTAAATCTCTTCCATATTAAATAGTGGGCTCATATTGTTCTAGATTAGTGGTAAAAGGTTTTGGGGATTATTCAGAGATATTTGCAATACACCAGAAAAATTTTTTGAAACCAGCTTTGTTTACAACTATTTGAACCAGCAATGGATGAAAGATAACGGCTGTAATCTTACTCCATCTGATTTTAAAGTAAGAAACTAATATTTTATTGTTACAAAATGTAAGGCACTAAGTGTATGGATATTACAAATTGTTAACATTTTCAGGTATCAGAAATTGAACCACTTTATAATATCTGTGATCCAGTATTTATTAAAGTGCTGGAATTGTATGAGGTGGAAAAAATTGTAGCAATAGGTAAATTTTGTGAAACACGAGCACAAAAAGCTATCAATAAATATAGCCCAAATAAATCTATAGAGGTATGTTAGTAACATTTATGATTATTCGGCAAATTTCATTATTACTATACATTATAACAACATTGTAGATATAGAATGTTTAATACATTTAAGTAATAGTTTTTATTTGTTACTAATGTTAAACTTTGTTTGCAGATTGTGTATTTGCCGCATCCTAGTCCAAGAACTGTTAATAATAATGACTGGGATAAAAAAGCCATTGACCACCTGAAGAAATATGACCTGATGAAATATTATATTGATAAAGAGCCTACATAGGTAATTAAATTTTATAATGAGTCATTTTATTTTAATTCACACTATTTTTTTTCTTGATTATTTTAACACTGGTTAAAATCTGGTCATCCTTTTTGTATAAATATTGTTACAATTAATGTATGAAAAGTATTTTTTTAAGAGAAAAATAAACTGCTGTCTGTTATAAGTGTGAACCGTTTAAACTCAACGTAAGATGTCAAGTGTCTGCACTACATAACAATTACTGTCAAAACTGACAGATATGACAAGTCAATAGAATAGAATTTGAGGTTAAATTTTAATGTCAAAGTTCAAAATAATTCACTCAATTTAACTTAGAATAAATTATTCTAAGCAATTTAAGTAAAATGAATAGATAGCTGCAATGGCGAAAATTAAATTACGTAAAGTTAGTTTTTATTAAAATTTTATGCTACACATTACGCACCAGGAAATGTACAATTAGCATTTAGACTTGGTCAAAATGTCGTTGAGTGTAGAAATAAATAACGAGGGTTAGAATAAATTGCCAGCAAGCCAGCATCATATTTTTACAAAATACATAAATACAGCTCCGTTAACTTTATTTTGTATTATTTTCAGATTGACACTTAATGACTACTGAATTACATGATCTTAAGTTTAAGCTGATTTAAAAACGAATCATGAATAAATTAAGCACTACAATGGACAAAAACATTAATTTAAATATGGAGGTTTACATGCATAGAGCTCTAGAATTAGCCAAGGAGGCACTAGAAGAGAATGAAGTACCAGTTGGTTGCGTTTTTGTTATAAATGGAAATATAGTAGCAGAATCTAGAAACAGTGTGAACTTGACTCGTAATCCCACTAGGCATGCTGAAATGAATTGTATTGACACTGTTTTAGACTATTGCAATAATGAAAATATAGATTATCAAACTTACTGTTCTAATATAAAAGTTTATGTTACTGTCGAACCTTGTATAATGTGCTCTGCGGCATTAAGACTGATAAATGTACAAGAAGTGGTTTATGGATGTGCAAATGATAGGTTTGGTGGCCATACTGTTTTAGATGTAAGCCAGTTCTACAATTATAATTACAATCTAACTGGAAATTTGTTTGCTGATGAAGCAATGGTATTACTAAAACAATTCTATAAAGGTGTCAATCCAAATGCACCAAATAGTAAAGTTAAGAAAAAAAACAAAGTGTAGATATAAGTGAAAATGTATAATTTTGTAAATTGAAGATTGTGATTTGTCATTTTTAATTAATGACATTCTAACTGCAATAGGTGCTTAAATTTTAAATGTTATACTGATATTTTTTAATCCGGTTAAAAGCAACAAGCAAGGCATCACTGCTGTGAGTAGTACCAATTACTGTCAAAATGGAGAAGTGTTGAAATATTATGTTACAACTTAAGAAATTTAAATAGATTGTGTAACATTTTGAAATATTATAGCATTTATGTGTCAAATATGGTTACTAAGAATTCTTCATATTATAGAAGTTAAGTAAATAGTAAGAGATTAATAAAAAGGAAGTATTCCGAGCATGATTTTGTATGTTGTTAATAACTTTTAATTTAATTTGATTGACAAGAAATTAAATAACATCTGTAATATTTATTATTGTTTATTTTTTTAATGTTACAATGAGCCATAAAAATACATATACTTAAAACAAAACCCTATACTGTGGTGGAACAAACAACTGTGATAATTATAAAATGTGATATAAAATTACAAATTAAGTCATAAAAAGTAAAATAAATCATAATGGTAGTTCATAGATATTGTGCTTAGTAAATTACTGAATGACACATTCTTATGTCTACTTATTTTTAGAAATCAATCAACATAGGTTGACTTCTCGATTTGGAATGTTACATTTTCCAATTTTCACATAAACAGAATAGAGAAAACATTTACTAACATAATTTCATAATGATATTGTTTTCACATTGCATGTATTTATATATTTTTTAGAAGATTGTGATAACATTCTTGTACACAATGTGAGAACTACTACATTATGCAATTTAATTTACATCATACTAACATTTTAACACATATCCCAAAAACATTAATGAATAAAGACCAGACACTACCAATATACATATAATATCAAAAGTAACTTTAAATAAAAATTTGGATCTTAAAGTTAAACTTGACACATTTAATTTGGTATTCCTATCAAATATGTTATACTTATTTAAACAACAATAACCATAAAATATACTGCAAAGGCTAATAATAATATATATTATTATAACTCTACTTATCCTGTAATTTTGTACTGTATTAATATAAAAGTGAGATCTGCCTGGTATATTATTTACATTTTTATAAGTTAACAATATTGCTACAGATAATATATCCTCATGGGCATCACAGAAAATCTAAAATCTAATGAGATCTCACAATTACATTCCTACAGTAATTAATCTTAAAGCTAAACAATATCCAGGCAAGCGGCTAAATGCATTCTTATATTATGCTCAGTTCTACTTAAATACTCAGCTATACATTATCTTATTCACTATTACTTTGTCACAAAAACATCAGCATCACACTTGAATCACACCACACACTAATGGGGACTATGAAATCCATTGACAAGGGGTTCCGGTGGATGAGAGTTTACTGCCACCTCAAGATCATTAGCGCCTACATGATTTCCATTAGCAATGATTTCTGGTATGGGTTCACGTGCTGGGCTAGAATTGCAGCTAGAAGAACTTCCACTATCTGAACTGGATGAGCTGTCACTCTCAGAATCTTCACTGGTGTCTTGTGAGCGCTGCCGTAAACTTTCATTTTCATTCCTCAATTTCTCATTGACCATCTGCAACTCACATATTTGCTCCTCTTGTTCCTTCATGCGTTGCAACAATTCTTTTATGGATGGTTCACCCATTGAATCGGACATAGCAGATGTTTCCGAAGTATCTCTATCAGTCAACATGCTCTCCTTGTCAGTTGCTGATGTGTCCTTGTCCACTGAAGAGTCTTTATCATCTCCTTCTTTGACCTTGTTACGCTCCGTCCTTTTGACGAGATTGTCGTACTTGGCTTCGAGTAAGAGGTACTCCTGTATAAGTTCATTCTTCGACATATTGGACAACCGTTCACTTTGTGCATCCTCATAAACACTAGAGAATTCTTTAGTCAAGTATTCCTCTTCGTCTTCAGGCAAAGAATAGAAATAGTTTTCCTCGGAGTCCACGCTAAAACTGGAGTCCCGAGTGCGAGCTGACGGTGTAGTTAAAATTTGAAAACTATTTTCTGGCTCAGGTTTGTGAATTTCCATAAGAAATTGATTGTTATTGAAAGGTGCTTGCGTTTTAGCTACAATGAGTTTCCGAAAACGATTATTTCTTTTAGTATTATCGAGTTTTCTTCTGTCTTGCCACGGTATTTTAGTAAATGGTTTCATGATTTTTCTTTTGGACTTCCCGCGCCTTCGCTTTTTCTTGACGTTTATCTCAGGTTTGTGTTTTGAAATTGAAATGTCGCGCACAGAGGGCGCTTCCAACAACACAACAGATCGCGTCGGATCGCCATCTTTAATTTCTTGTATGATATTTACATCCATTTTTGATTTAGGTCAAAAGTAACACAACTGTAAATTTCAACAATTGAATCGATAAACCACAAGTCTCAAAGTTTTGAAAATACTGCTCCAAAACTTATAAACACCATTAGACGCACTATTTAACTATCCAGTCACACTAGGTTCGATGCCGATTTCGCCATCTTTGTTTTTTTTAAATATTCTTTAGGCTCTATGTAGGTAGGTATGTATAGGAACAGTACGTAGGTGTGCCTAATCTCGTAATAGGGATGGGCAAAGGCTAGTATAGGAAAAATAATACTTGAAGCAAAGGATAGCAAGCTTCATACTCGAATTATAATACCAGAATACTAATACTGACATTTCTTAATCTTCGTTATATGGTGATAAAATAATGATTTTCAGAACTAGCAACTGCTAATAAATACATAATTAGAGACATACGAAATTATAAAAATCTATTCGAGTCGAGTCTTACATTACATGCAGTTAGGAATACTTGTTAATGATATCAGTCATACTTAAATTCGTATCAAAATATTCGAATTGCTCGTATTTGTGTATATCCTCTGTAAAAATTATATAATATAGCTCACAGCATATACACGCCATAGCCATATGTATATAAATTGTATCGTGTACTAAAATGTCTGACTTTTGTGTATCAATAATATATATAATATCGTTGGGTACGTCATATGGATATCAAGTTCACAACCCTAGTTATAGAGCGAAATTGACTGAACCTGTCACCGTACTGTCATTTCATGCTAATAATGTTACCAGTAGTACATACTATAAATTTTTTGTACATACTAATTTATGATGTCACTTACACATCGATCGAAAGAATATTTTTAATACATAATTTTGAGATATATTTTATAATAAAGCCATTACTTTGATCTGTGAATAAAGCCACTGAACCAATAAAATATTCACTGTAATCGGCTAAACGGTTGTCTTTTCGAAATTTTTGTTTGTTGGCAACGACAACAGTCACTGTCAAAATGTCAATGTCAATCAATCTACTACGACGAGAACTCCCATCCCAAATCCCATCGATGCCAGCCATCGAAATCGAGACGAAAATAAATCGAAATTGAGTTGAGTTGAGTGTAATAGCGCTACTTAAAATAAACTAGGAAATAAACGCAAGTAATATTTCATGTAATCACCAAATTTTAATAATATTAAAGTTAAATGTTTTTAAGAAAAACTTTTAAACAGTGGAAATAATACAAAAGTCATGGCAGACGATATAGTATTTGAGTTATTACACTCTGAAATTATTAATTACGCTTTAGACCAGACAAAAAATGGAACAGCGAAGGTAATGAATTGTCATCTATTCAATAATTACTAAGTTTTGATAATTATAGTACATTTATTTCAATTTTATTTATTAATATTTTTAGGAGATTGATTTATCTGCAGTGGAGTACATAGGTTTTGCGGCAGGATATAAAATAATGGAAAGACTAACAAGAGAATGGCCGAGATTCAAAGATGAGTTGGACACAATGAAATTCATATGCACAGATTTCTGGACATGCATATACAAAAAACAGATAGATAATTTGCGCACTAATCATCAGGGAGTTTATGTGCTTCAGGATAATGCATTCCGTTTCTTGACAAACTTTTCAAATAGCCATCAATACCTGGAATATGCTCCTAGGGTAAGGAAATTTCAATGGGTATACTCTATAGAATTATTTTGTGAACTTAAGATCTAATTTACTGTAACTGTATTATTTTTTCAGTATGTTGCTTACACATGTGGACTAATTAGAGGAGGGTTGGCTAATCTCTGTATCAACAGTGTTGTAACTGCGGAGGTTCAAACAATGCCGTCCTGTAAATTCCATATACATGTGCAACGGACATAAACTTGGAATTCTTATATAGTGTTACACATATTCTGTTATTTAATCATTAACAAGATTATTAAATATATATTATAACAATGTATTTTTTTGTAATGCCAATATATATAAAAAAACATGTTTTTTACATCAAATATTTTATTACATAACTACATCTGATAAATTTATCATCAATCCCTTGTTGATTTAATAATTACGTGTTGGTATTGTATAAGAATTAACAAGAAGTTCATTGTTGTTTCCAACTTGGAGGTATAGCATTATCATATACAACGCAACAAGTCAGAAGTAATCCAACATAGCACCCAATGATTGTACTACTGTAGAGTATCCTATCACAAAAGCCACCTTTCAACCATATAGGCTTTCCATCTTCACACTGAAATCAAACAATATTTTTATTATAAAATTCAAATATAATGTGGATTGGGAAAAAATATATTTAATAGTTATGCCTATTCCACCATATCTGATATGTTACTTGTTACTGACTAAATAGATACAAAATAAATGTACTCTAAGCGATTGAAACTATTTTTTGAAAAAACCAGACTAAGTTTTCATATCTTCACAACATATTTAACATCATTGGTCAAGATCACAAACTAAATAGGAATAGGTACTACTACATAGTTATAATAATTAGGATTTAACTATTACTGCTACATGTTACTTAAGATAAAATTACTAAAATAGATTGTAGTAGGTGAATACCTACCGATATTAACCCACTAGCCCACTACTTTTATTACCTGAAAGTCTGCTTGAAGTTTTCGAAGTTTTATCAAGCTCCTTGGTTGTTGCATTACAGACGTAGTTTGAAATCCACGAACGAAAAGTTTAGTGACACCCTGAATAATGATAGAATCTATTATTAATTTAATTACAGAAATACCTATTATTTTACAACATATGACTGGCTATGGAAGACCTAGTTATGAAACCTGAGGATGGAAGAGAGATACTTTGGAAAGGTTTATATATGTTTAGAAATTCAGAATACCATATCACATAATATAAAAAAATATATTATTAACTTACGGTTGCCATAATAAACGTTATCAAATTTACAAAAAAGGTATGGAATTCTGCGATATCTATTTATATTTGCCTATAACTGACTTCCTTGTATGTCAAAAATATTCTTGAACTTGGAAGTCTTGAACCTTTTATTCATTTAAGTAATGTTCTTTTTTCAAAATTATTTTAAAGGTTTTTAATAATTTAAACCTCTTAAAGTGAATACATACCTGCCTACCTAAACAGATTTTAATTAAACTACCCTATTAGTATTACTAGACCTATTTCTTTTTTTAAGGGTCTACGGACGGGTTCTATACAGCGATTAATCCTACCTACACTGGTTCTAAATAAATATTTTTTTAGAAATAACAAAAATATTGTTTTTAATTTCAATGAAGCTTTTTAGAAAATATTCATATTTTGCTGGCATGGTGTGTAATAGTGTAAACCAAAATGTGGTTCGAGTTCGAGGCATTTTAAATCAAGTCTCTAGTACGGTACAAGTCACAGAGTCTAGTACTAGTGAAGTTACAGTAAGTAACAAATACCTATGATATGAAATTCCAAAATATTTTATAATAAGCAAGAATAAGCATTTAAGCAACGAATTTATATTATACGCTACGGCACGGTCAGCGGCGTAATATTAATAAAATCTATTAATTTCGGTTGTTACCGGTACTACTACGTACAATTGTGTTATAACGTTTCTTTTTGATCAGTTTTTTTTAGTACCTTGCCATTTATTTCCATTCTTAGATGTTATTGTTTGCTTATAACTTTAGTGATTAAGTAATATTACCAAAATATATATATTTAAATCGCTATGTAGGTTTTATACAAACTAAATTGTTATGATTATAAAATGATCTATAAATTCTTTATTTTCTGTCTATAAACAAAAAGCGTTAGAAAAACAATATTTTGTCTGTGGATAAAACTTTCTGACGCATACTTTTTGATTGGCGCTCTTTTACTTCCTCTGAACTACTAAGTACTTCCTTGCTTCCTTCATTCGCTCCGCTCTTTCAATTTTACAGAAAATGGCTACCGTGGAATTGGTGACTGAGCAGTTTCAATTTTTAGGTATAGATTTAGAAAAAGAAGTCCTAATAAAATGTGAGTACTCTTCAAAAGACCTACGGACAAATAAGTCATCGTGATTCACTTGTAAAAACTTATTCAAAAGTTTTAATAGTTGTTGTCAGCTTGAACGCTAGAAAATTATTGTTCAAGGTTGTTTCTCTATTCATGTCTTTCAAGGTGTAACTTTGTGTGAAGAATATAATGTCGACGCTGAAACTTTTAGTGAGCTATGGGTGGCGTTTAGCTTGACGCATTTGAACGGCGCCTCGCCTACTTTGGAGAACTTGGATTTACTTGAAAAAAAGGAATTTTCCAAACTGTCAGCCAGTAGATCCAACGCTCACGCTAATGAAACTTTACAAGCATGTACCGGCTCAAGTTTAGCCGTTTATGGAGCGCCCATTTCTACTCCGTATCCTTTTAATATTCCCAGTTCCACGTGTTATATTGTTTTTAAATATCTACCTACTTTTTTAGAAATTTAGAAAGGTCTCTGCACTTTTTAGAATCTTTAAATGCGCGAACTTAAGATTACGTTTTAAAGGATTTCCAATAAATCTAATGGTTACATTAAGTTTAAAGTTAGTTTATTGAATATAAATAAATTGTTTCCTAAACTTGAAGTTCAGAAAATGATGTTCTATCAAATTACATGTCTCCATCTTCAAAGGTATGTAATATTTTAATTATATCTGTATCTGAATGTGCAGTGCAACACAAATTATTAAAATAACCGTATGCATAACCGCTTAAATGTGTGTGGAAAGTTTTCTTTCAGGTTCCTAATATTGTGCTGCATACAGTTAATGGGTATAAGTCTAGTAGCGCAGTTCCTATCCTGTGACTAGATCTACACTCATTGATTGCATGTGGTCAACTCGTCGACAAGAAAATGAAGAATGAAGAGAATGCTGACTTCCAATTATTATAAGTTATTTCAGGGACTAATACCATTTTTATATTTTGTTTCATCCTGACCATAGAGCTTTACGTTACAATTCTGTATAACCTGTATAACACACTCACAGTACTTAACTTGTGCCTGCGATTTTATTTAAGCAAGTATTATACTTCTTTGGGGGCAGTATTTTCAACCAAATCTTCAACAATCTATTTTTAAACCTGTACTAACTTCCCCCTATATTTTACATTGTCTTACTGTTTAAAGAGTTTCTGTATTTTGAGACTGCATTACTGAATGGACCATGGTGATCACTTGTAAAAGTTTTTGGAAGGTAAAGTATTATTTTGTTTTAATGCCTGAAGGGCTGACAAATAAAGCTGAGAGTCACCCGATAGAAAGTGGTCACTGTCATTTATGGTCACTTGCAACAGAAGACTCGCTATTATTATTTTGCATCATTAATTGATATTCACAGCCTCAAGTAAGAAGAGTTAAGCAAATCAAGAGTGAAGATTTTTTTTTTTTTGACTTGATGATATTTGTGGGCGAGTATGCCTCTGGTGCATGTCTTAACATCATGACTAGATCCATACTCGTCTGCAGCCATCAACTCAATCTATTTCTACCAACAAGAGGAGTTTTATCAGTATGTATACACTATACATAACTTTTGTTTTTACCATTTGTATTCTTTTTACATAGGATGAATTAAAAAACTTTTTATATGAATTGATATAATAATATGTATGTACCTATATTTGTTAAATAGCTTGTAAGTACTTAGTGTTTTTGAAAAGCATGTTTGCATTGTGTAATATTATGTAATAGGTACCTACAATTTGAATCTTGTCTTCAATATAATACTGCAATAACTACTGTTTAGTCTCATGAAACTAAACATGGTTACAATATAATTAAATACATGTACTTAAAACTTACTGATTTTGGTTCTTTACATTTTATGTAATACTATCCAGAGTAAATATTTATAATTGTCACCAAAAAAAGCAAAACTAAGCTAAGCCACTACAGCCTCATCCAATAATTTGATAGTACTGTGTGTGTATTAATAAATCTATTTCAAATAGTAACACTAATATGTAATCCACATAATTTTCAGAAGATCAAGAAAGAAGCTGAACAAAATGCACCTCAGAAGGTATTACGACCAGCTACATACTCTCCAACTGTGTAAGTACTATATTGAGTGTTATAATAATCAATCACTATTACATAACAATATTAATACACCATTTATTGCAACTTCAACATGCAGTCTGGCGGACGCACTGTTAAAATGCAATGGTTTAATGATATAACAATGGTAAATATAAAAACGAATTAGTAGTGTTTATACCTGTAAAATACAAATCATTCTTAAGTTCAGCCAGATAGACCGAAAACTTAAATAATATTTACATTTAGTTATGGTGTATATCTTGTGTGCTAGCGTGTTTGTTTGTGCGCGTACGCATGCGCATAATTCTGTGTGTATTAATAGTGTTAGTATTATAGTAATTATTATTTGCATGGTATTTATTAGTCAATAACTGTTTTTCAGCGATCGTTCAGACAAATACGCCTCGAGAACAAACCAGGGATCAGTGGTACACTCTTATGGAGATGAGAATTTATTGAACAATATTAGCAGCTGTAATACAGTAACTGAGATGTTGGACTTGTCCATTTCTCAAGTACCTAATGATGACGGTGAACTTTACACTAACTGCAAGTAAGCATTTCTTGACTATAGTACTCGATAGCCAGTGAGAGGAGACTCAAACTCAGCAAACGGACAGTTGTAGGTTTTGATGGCAGTGATGATTATAACTTTAATTATTACATCTGTCTTTAGCTTTATTAATACTGTGCGTGAAGTTGAAGTATTCTTCATGCTAATAGTTTCCTGTTGTTTATACTCAATGTTTTAAATTTTAAGCAACTTATACTTTCTAAACCTACAGTTATTACTACAATCATCTATATTTACCCATTGCCCAAAGGTTGACTGGTAGAGAATGCTCTTAGCACTTAATCCCGACTATCATAATGTTATAAAAGAAAATATTATATTTTAGATTTGGTTTTGAACTTCTAAATGAAAAGGCAACAATATTTGATAATCACATTCGCTACATATCGCAGTGTATTATGAAGAAGAATAACATAAAAGAAACTACTTCAGTCAGGCATAAATCTCAAGTAAGTTGGTGGTGCTTATAATTCAAACTTATGTATATTAAACATTACCATTCTTTAACGTAGTCGATAAAAAAGATGCCATTTTTCGCGTCTACACAAAGTAATGGATTGCCATGCCTTAATAAATACCTTGCATAAATATTTAAGGGTCTTTGGTAGTAAAGTTTCCTTAAATTTGTTATTAATTTTTAGACAGAGGTGTTTGTATCGGGCCGTATTGAATGCGATGCCGACGCCCGACTCAACGCTAAAAGCGTGGTACTTCAAGGCACGTGGGAGGAGTCGCTAAGTCAAACTGTTGCTGTAGATTTAGATAGGTAAGATTTGGAATACAAGTTACTCTATGTTATCCTAATCCTACCCTAGTTATTGGTGTAATTTGTAGGGGGGCCTAGTATTGTAAATGTTTGATCTATTTTATTTCATACTTACAAGTACTTCTGGCACTACAATTTTTCTATTCTGTGCAGTTTATATTATGAGAGATGGTAACCACCTAGTCACATTACAACTGCTTACTCGTTTAATGACTTTTGACTATAAAAAGTAATGGCAATAAAAGAAAATTTATAATTTTATTTTGAATAGTATTTTCCTCCAATGATCTCTTTATAAAGAATGAATAAAATGTGTTAAAGTACATATTTATTTCACAATCTTATATTTTAATTTATCAATATTTTGCTGTACACAGTGTAAAACAATACTCTCTGTTTCCTGGGCAAGTGGTAGTAATGCGAGGTCTCAATCCTCGCGGCGATAAATTCCTGGCACAAGAAATATTCCACGATGCTTCTAGTGACGTTCCTGATCACAGAGCTGACATGATGAACACTTTAAAAGGTATTTTTTAGCACTTTTCACAATTAAAAAAATAAATTATTAAAAACATTATGTAAACTACATTTTTTACTGATTTGCCCCAGTCTAGCGCGCGTGTAATTAGATTTTTTTAATTAAAATATAGCTTATGATTCTGCTAATGAAACTAATTTTAAAATCAGACGAATTGTTTTGAAAATTACTTCCTCGGGTAACATTTTGTATATTACTCTTTATTTATTTTTTTAAACCAAATACTAATATAGAATAGACTGATCTAAATTTTACAAAGCATACTGTAGCACATGCTTCCTACATTTTATTACCCATTTATTACTACATTGCAGGTACAATATCAATGGTTGTAGCGGCTGGGCCGTATACCACTTCTGATAACTTGGCATATGAACCTCTAAAGGATTTGATAACTTATATTAACACTAATAAACCACATGTAGTCATAATGACGGGGCCATTCTTGGACTGTGACCATGCCAAGATTAAAGACAATTCAATGGCCGAGACATTTGACTCCTTTTTCAACAAATTAATTGATAGCCTATGTGCCCTGGCGACCACAAGGTGACAACACTTTTTTATTTATGAAATGATACATAAGTTGATATTATTGTTATTGTTTAGTTTTGTCTCTGTCTATCATAATAATTTCAAGTTAAAGTTAAGAATTAAGAAAGTTAAATTAGTAAAATACTTGTAATGGAGAATTTTACTAATTTTCGACATTGGTAAGACTGACTATACAATTTTTTTTCTAGTCCACTTACAAAAATATACATCGTATCAAGTTTAAGAGACGCTTTTCATGTGAATATTTACCCGACGCCGGCGTACTCGAGCCGAAGAAAGAACCAAAACCAGAATAAATACAACAACATTAACTTTGTACCGGACCCGTGCACTCTCAACATTAATGGCATCATAGTGGGAGTGACCAGCTCCGACATTCTCATGGACATCAGTAAAGAGGAGATATCACAGTGAGTATAACCCTTGTCAGAGGTTTGACAGCCAATACTGCTGTTACCAAAAACATTTACCATATTGTGGCTACATTATACATGTGTGTTACAGGTGTTTTTTTTGTTATTGCAGCGGGATGGTGAGTGACAAGCTAGCACGGCTGGCCGGGCACGTGCTGGCGCAGCAGTCGTACAGCGCGGTGTGGCCGGCAACGACGCGCCCGCACGACGCCGCGCTGTGGGCGGCGCACGCGCAGCTACCGTGCACGCCGCACCTGCTCCTACTACCCTCACACTTCAGATATTTTGTTAAGGTAAGACTTCTTCTATTACTATTATCATGTTGAAAAGAAGTGTAGAAATATGTATTGTAATCAGTTTTAAGAAGTAATTTTTTGCAATTATGGTCGTGTTATAATACTCATTGTAAAACTTAAAATATCGTTGTCTTGTGTTCTTAGTTCAAAATTTAAAGCAAAGTAATAAATATTGAACAATTACATTTGTTATGAAAATTAAATAGAGACTTACTTTTTATTTAAAGGAGGTGAATAAGTGCGTCGTAGTGAACCCCGAGCATTTAACAAAAGGGCCAGGAGGTGGAACCTTCGCTCGACTGCTCATTTCCGGCCACAGTGATACACCTAATATAGCGGCACAAATTGTACGCATTTAAAATTAAAAAGATATTTCAAAAAAAAATTTTTTTTATTTAATAATAACATAACATTATAGCTAATTCTTTCTTTTTTTTAATAATTTCTTGATGTCCAAGACATTTACTACATATTCATTTCACTTATTTTATTCTAATTACATACTATCTAACAAAGTTATAAACAGTCATTTTATAAAA
>LGAG01000118.1:192557-208491 GCA_001278395.1 Lerema accius
TAATTTAATCCTAAAGTACAACAAAATAAGACTCAAAATCATTTACCAACCTCGGATAATCCAAGTTGATACTATGCATCTTCATGATGGAGAGGCATAATGTAACGTTGGGCGTAAACTCGTAGCTAAATTCAGCTCGGACTGCTTCGTTCCTCTTATCATTAGCAGTGAGGCTCCAATCCATACAAGTGGTCGCACTCCCGGCAGAATCCGAGTTACTACTCATCGCCAAGTTATCTTGCTCGTGAATTGATTTCTTATTCATCGACTGCACGTAACAATCGTCACAGACGCGAAATTTGACACCGCTCGGATATGTTGGCACCTTGTTAAAAATTAAAAACCTTTTTAATTATATTCAGCAGAAAACAAAAAAAGCATTGGTGTTGTAAAATTTTCAAACAATGAAGTCAGAAATAGTTAATGCAATAATTTAATCTAAAATATGATGATGTTTAAAGAAAAATCAACTATAGATTTATATAACGCGCAATCGATTTCTAGAGGCCAACAGTATTTAGATATTAACCAACAAATAAAATGACTTACGTGCATTCGATTTCTCGAGCAAGCATGGCAGACAAGTCTCCCACAACGTCGACAGTGGTGTCTTCGAATTATCATCGAAAATATCGATATTTTACACAACATACAACGGTCAGTCGTATAATCCTCCACCCACTGTTCCTTCGTCGGCACGCGCTCCGGCATCACGAACGGTTTAGACGCAGCTTCCAAATTAATCGAATCAATCGATTGTAACAACGCATCGTCCCACGGCTTCAACGGAGCAGGAGATACGTTCGAGGGATTCCTCATATCCAATGCCTTCTCCGCGTAATATCTCAGCAACGCATCCACTGCGTTCCGAGATATCACCAACGATTCTATCGATTTAATATTGTAATACAAGTTATCTCCGGTCGGATCTTTCTGAAGATTCGGAGAGATTTTGTTTATGATGTCGGTTAAAGTGTCCAGTTTCCCGTTCATCAGAAACTGTTCGATCATGAGTAGAGGTTTCTCTATCAACTCCCAAAACATGTGTCTTAAATTCGCGTCTATTTCTGTCATTATTTGCAGCCCAATTTTAATGTTTTCGAAAGACTTCCAATCGAACAGGTTCTCGTATATGAAATCGACGCAGACTTGGAGAATTTGAACGTTGCGTACTTTGGACATTTCTTCTCGTATAAGATCTGTTGCCTGAGTCGTAGACAACCGGTCTAATAGTTTTTGAATAATTTCTGGAGTAGCTTCATTCGGATATTCGAACAACTGGCGTAGTAAATTCACTACGATTAAATTCTTCATATGTTCCGATATGTCGTGCATGTCAGCCCAGTCTAGGCACAATTTGAACTGTGAATAATATACCGTGAATAAGTACAAAGAGAAATCAATGTTATTTAGAATTTACAACATTATAAGCATACACATACCTGTTGACTATCCATTAAAACTTCGATAATACCTTCAGGATTTTCAATTGACATTTTGTATATGTTGTACCAATGATTGACGCCCATTATTGTCGATATCTGTAAATTACATTAAAGTTACAGTATAATGAAAAGGATTTTAAAAGTAAATTAATTATATTGAGAACCTTCCAAATGCAATAATACCTGTTCATATAACGGTATCCTAGTCATCCAACTTGTGCATCTTTCATACAAACCATCTTCTAAGGAGCTCTGGTTCAAAGTAAACCGCAAGTAATCAAGAACTTCGAGTGCTCCTTCCGCCGGCCAATTGTTCAAATTATTTACTATCAAATCTAACTTCAGTTCGGGACATTTCAGATATTGGCAATACTTCCAATTGTTACTCAGTTTCGGATTAGTCGCCAATTTAAACAATATCAGATCTCGTAAGTTCATCAAGTTTGCACTGCACATCAGTTGACGTTCTGATAAGGCATCGATTATTTTTAAACACTGTAGCAACTTCCCCGATTCTATCAGCTGGGGCAAGAAAGTGAATAACTTGTCTAAATCGATCACAGTGTGGAGAGAAGCTAAATATTTATTGCCGTCAAACAAAACTTTGGTATAATCGAATCTCTCCAATTCCATATACTTATTCAGGCATTTCGTTCGGGCGTCCGTGCTGTGCTGCATATTGCTTTCGCTAAGAGAAGGGTGGATCTTCTTAATTATATGCGCTAATACCCAATTATGCAGTACTATGTACGTTAAACACTGCGGATCAGGGGTTCTAGGTAATGGAGCTAAATTAGCCGTGTGTTCAATAAACAACTTTTCTTCAGAATTCTTAAAGTCATATACACCTTGAAGTAAGTTTATAAAGTTCTCCTCTGTAGCTTCTTTATGAGGTCCCGGTAAAGAGATCGAGGGACAAAAATTCAAAATTAATTTTGGTACTAAATTCACGTTCAATTTCCTACAAATTGGTTCTAAATTTGTGACAGGCATTTCTTTATTATTGATCATGTTGCCAAATATGTCATGGAGTGGTCTCTCTAAAATGGAAAAATAAGGCGTTTCTACATTAGTTTCCGAAGCTTTATCTTCTTGTTCTAACTGTGACACTGATTTGGAATACATGTAACACATTCGTAAATAATGTACTCTGGCTTTCTTATTCCCATGACGAGACACTTCCCCAATACTACAAAGATCTTTATCAGAAGCTGCGACCACATTCATATAAATCTGGTGATATTTCTGTAGTAAATTCTCGTCTAGTTTTACATCATCGGTCGGATTTAATACGACAGCTAAGTCCTGACAAGACTGCCTTAACTCTTTAGAAAGTTGATTCAGTTTAAAGAATTCCTTGTGTTTGATGGGTATACGACAATCGGTTATTAACCCACAAATATTGTCTACGTAGTCAAAAGACTTCTCAGTATTGCCAAATATCTCGAAAGTGACACTCGCTATGTCTTCAACAAATCTTATGTAATTTGTTTTTTTAACAGCTGCCACATCGGTGCTACATCTGACTTCGGCTAGCTTTCGTTCTACTACATTTATTAAACCATAGGTAATCTCTCTATTAAGGCCACTGCTAAGTAAAATGTCGACAGCATTAATAAAAGGTGCGTTTTGGTGACTGTACAACTGTAGATGCGGATGCCGGACTCCTAGTTCTATTATATCAAACGAATTAGGTGCCCTGTTAGAAGCCAGAAATCCTTCTACGAGCCCCATCACTTCAGTGGCAACAACTGATAAATCGGAGAGCTCTTTAGTAGAATATCGAGAACAATCCCTATAATGCAGAATGTTTTTGATCTTTGCTATTAAATGACGTAATTGTTCCGTAAATGTTACTTCTGTTGCTATTTCAGAGTCTGCTAAATCGAACATCTGTAAAAAGTTAAATTTTATTAAAAACATTTTCGATATAAATGTCGTAATTAACCATTACGTTTACTTTTCTTTGAAATTTTGAATATGTATTGATTATGAGCATCATAGGTAGCTTAATATTAACAGCAATAGCGACATAAAATATCAAAAACTTGCATAAGATTTTATGTACACAAAGAACGAACTTTGCCCTGATCGAAGTTGCGATAGTATATGAATGAAATCGGGTTAACGACATTTTATTAGAGCATACGAATTCTTAGTATCTACATGATTACATTATTAAGGAGCTATCTGTTTGAACAGATGTTACCAAAACAAACATTAACTGCGATGAATCATTATTCATAACACCCAAGCATGAAGAGTAATAAACAAAGCTTAACGTAAACATAATTATTCATGCAATATTTTGTCGCACATTTTACAATATTTACCTCTAAAATTTGATTTGCTTTGGAAAAATCGTTGTGGTACAACGCCAAGGCTACTAAACATGTTGGCTTAGCTAGCATAATTGATATAAAATCAATTGTGTTTTCTTTCGGTGTGTACGCTGTAAAAAGAAAGTTAGATAAGTAATAAAATAAATCAAAATTTTTATTCATTACTCTCTCTCTCTCTAGATCTCTTACCATCATCGGAAGATGAAATAGTTGATGCAACCATAGCTTGATTTACATCGACCTTTGAATTAGTGTGTCGTCTCCTAGTTTTAGGTTTCTTCTTAGTAGGTTTGATATAGAGCTCAGTTTCATCATCCTCACTGCTTTCATCCACTTCAACATAATCCAAACACAACTTGAGTTGCAACGGTTGAATATCAGGAGAGAGTGTAGACACCAACTGCATCTTCCATATAGAATGATTGACCACATTCATCATAGTCTTCAATCTCGCTGTAACATTCTGATCAATCCTTTGTAAGTCAACATTTTCATGTCTTTCCGACAAAGTTTCTAAACAATGTTTGAGCGTATTCAAAATTATCTGTGTAGTTAGTGGTGAGCACATGAAACCAGAGCTAGTACTGTTTATGTTTTTTGGGAACTTGTTTTGCTTTTTCGAATAAAAGTATGAACATTCCGAGTGGGTACCACAAGGGTATTCTTGATTGTGTTCAGGGCATGAAAAATATTCATATCTTATAAAGAGGCAAGAGAATATTGTTTCTATGACTTCAATACAATATTGCAATGGCTGGATAGATAGAATTAAGCGCTTTATATCATCAAATGTACTATTCATTTCCTGAGCATTTTCTTCTCCTTCAGATGAAGTTACTATGGCATCTATTATCTTTGTTATTGCACAGTAACTATTATAAGTGGAAACATCCCAGTTCATATCAGCTTGCTTGGGCAGTTTATCATTAATTTTATTACTTAGTGTCATCAACTCATTAATGAAGTCATTATTAGTGTTCAGTAATCTTGATACTTTGTACCGATCCACTTTAGAGAGCCTGCACACTTGGGATATTATAGTCAATGCACTCTGAGCAAGAACTTGGCTGAATATTGAAGTTGTCATGATTTTACAGTTATTTTCTAAACAAAATTTTATCACAGTCAACTCTCTCTTTACTTCAGTTATATAAAATTGTAGTTGATGGTCTACTGTTGTGTAATTATCTAGGATTGAAAATATGTTAGTCAACTGATGCACCAAAGATGGCAAGTCATATGTTTCAGGGCAATTAGTAAGGTCAATGAGCACCATAATAAGTATTTGTTTGGTGAAATTATTGATTTCAAACGACACATTTTTGATGTCATGTAGTTGTTGCTTATACACCTGGGCAGCTTTCATTAACCAATGTGTCTTATCTTGGTAGCACATTTCCAGCATGTACTCGGCTGTTAGTTTAAACCTTTTTTGAGGTTCATTTGTGTGCAATAAATCAGCTGCTATTCTCAGAAGATCTGGCTTGTCTTGAAGCATTAAACTGATCAAAATTTGTTTTTTATGTTGTCTGAATAACTCACATGGTATATGCTTTAATATATCATTTATAAATTGTTGTATATATTTATCCTTCCATCTTACAAGTGATAATAGTGTTATTAATCTGTCAGCATTGGTAACATTATCAGAAATTTCATTTTTCAATATGTTCATGTACAAAAATTGCAATTTTCTAAGATTTTCTTCATTATCGGATATATTTTCTTGTATATAATATATTATAGTTGATGTTGTCACTGGATTATTTTTCAAATTTTGTTCAAAAAAATTTATGGTCTCATCAGACAAATCTTTAATTTGTTTGGATTCTTCTAAGTCATTGAAAACTTGTATTATTTCCTGTAAATAAATATTTATAGTTTAATTAAAAAACCAAAAAAAATTTAATTACAAATGAAAAAACTGGAAACTTACATTAAATATTTCCACAGTCAAATTATCCAGTAGCCGTAGCATATATTTCAGTTCTTCTTCCTTCATTATGGAGCCTGTAAAATTAGTTACATTTATCTAAACATCTCTAAACCATTTCTACACTTTATTTATGAGATAACATAGGTACTATTAGTTTACAACCCCCATCTGGGTTGTTCCTTTTCATATTGTGCCAGATTATTTAACAGTAACTTTATACATCCCACTGATATGATGTTTACTTTAACCTTGTACAGGATTCAACATTTATAATTTTATTAATATGACAAAATCGTGAGTAAAATAAAGACGTAAAAAACATTGTCTATTAGTATTTTCCCTATCATTCCTATGGTTGAACAAGCAAATCGCCTTTATGATCGTGAATATTCAAAATCAAGTCAAGACATAATGTATTGCTACGTAAATAAACAAAAACAATAAATTTTACCGTTGTTTGCACACTAATTAAATTACATAATTTGAATTATCCGAAACGCGACAATAAATGAATACAAAATAAACAAATATATTATTAACAACAAAACAATCACATAGTTTATCTTAAAATACTTTTTTCCATAGCGAATTGCTGTGTATTATTTTATTAGGAAAACTTGTCAACCTGACAACTTGGCTAATCAATTTCAATTGGATTTGTCATGTGTCAGTTGTCACTGAATAGATTATAGAAAAAAATATTAATTCATTCATACAGTATCCTTAGAGTAATTTATATTCCATCTACTATTGTATATTATTACTCTATGACAGTATCATTTGAAATATCTGGTGCCGATTTTATAAGTCTGCATCACCCATAATCTTCCTTCATTGCTTAAAGTAATTTAATCTGTGCCCTACCTATTGTCATCTATTGTCATCCTACAGTGTTCCGGCTGTTGTCATGTCAAGTGTCAATGTCATATACTAAAATTACCACCGGTCTGGTTGATTTGGTTATTTAAGCCTTCTGTTTATATCAATTTGGGATCAAATTATTTTTGTAAAAAGTATTCTTTTCACATAACTATTCCATATAACAGTTCGGTATAATGTTTTTTCGAACGTACAGTGTCGTAAAACAAGTGCAAACGTCGTGTTGTAATCATTACAAAGCATATAGTTTGTTCGCGGTTAAAAAAATTATTACAAATAAACGAAGCGCCGTTCGATTTCCTCTAAAATTATCATCAATAGTATGTGTTTATTCATCTGATAGCAAAAAACAATTTATAAATCTTGAAAAGAGGGCTGAAGCGTTAAAAGATGCGTTTGACCAAAGGAGAGAAATTATAAAAGATACAGAGCACAGAATTCGTCAAAAAGGGGTTGAGCTTGTGCGAGATATAAGACAACAAAAAGAAGTTACGGAGCAAAAGTTGAAAGTAAAAAAAGATCACCTGATTAAAGATATATTGGAAACTAAGGCCAAAGTCAGGGAGAAAATTGAAGAAGTTGTGGAGGTGTGAGGAATTGTTAACCTCTTGTAACCATTATGTTTTGTTTTTCAGCTTACAGCTTAATTCAATAAAAAAAATTTACATAGTCTTGATATCTATTATAATCAATTTGGTGTAAAGATAGTATTGATACATTTATATAACAAAACATGACACCAAATATGACATGATTAATTATTAAGATAAAAATGTTTATATTCCTAAATTCTGAGCACTATAATCTATTATAATTTTTCCCATTATTTTTGTTGGTTCGTCTTAGGTTATTTATATAAACTTTATAATAAAAAAATGTATGGAAGATTATTCTAAGTAAAATCTGTCATCATCTAACCCTCTCCATCCAACTGGTGTAATATGAAAAGTCAGATTCGTTTACTGCATGACAGGTTAATCTTCCCAGAGAAATTACAACAAAACTTTTCATGTTTTTTTTCAGAAAGAGAATATATTCACCATACCGAACATACTATGTGTAACAAGAATAGCAATGTCTCCTTATCTTGGCTATCTAATTCTACAAGATAATTATAATTTTGCCCTTGGATTATTGGTTTTTGCTGGAGTCACAGATTTGGTATGTGTAGTAGAGACATAATTATCAAAAAAAGTTGTGGGTATAATATAATGTGTCATTGTTTCATTCAAATATAATTGGTTATAGCTAGATGGTTGGATAGCAAGAAAATGGAAAGGGCAGTCTACTAAGATAGGCTCATTTCTTGACCCCATGGCGGATAAAGTGCTGATTGCCACATTATTTATTTCTCTCACATGGCAAGAATTAATACCTTTGGCCCTCACCTTACTGATTGTGGGTCGTGATGCCATTTTGGTTGGAGCTGGCTTTGTTATCAGATATATGAGCTTGCCACCTCCTGTAAGTATTTATCAGAAATGTCATAATTATTGTATACTTTTTTTCCGTACTACACTACATTGGTCAATCCCGTGACAGGCAGCAAACAAGCATAAATGAATAATATTTAAAGAGTTTAATTTATTTGCTCATATAGGTATAGGTATCAATGATACACCTATGCTCATTAATGTTTATTATCTAAATTAGGTTAAAACTCCAACCATGTTTGGTAAACAAGTAATTACATGGAAACAAAATTTAAACTGTGATAAATTTGTTGACTACTGTTAGCTGAGTCATGTAATGGAGTGTAAATTAAAAAGTCAATTGATAAAATGCTGCTCAAGAGGTATGGTATTATGTATCTCTTGCACATCGCCATTATCTGAATGAAATGAAGTGATATCAGATATATTGATTTTTATATAATGAGAATAACAAAAGAGCATGTAGTTCCATCAATCCCTACTTCATATGGACACTTGCAGCAAATCCCTAATAGAATTTGTTAGGTTCTAATGAGTATATAAGTAGGTAGGTAATTCTTAATTGTTAATAGTAATTTGAGACTGATTTGCCACAAGCAAGCTTATAAATCATAAATGGTGCTGTATAAATTGAGGAAGTCTTTAAAAAAGGAATTCTGATTAGTGTGTCATGTATTGTATAGTACACTATTGAATCATTGCAGGCTAAATTGTCAACTTGTGATGGTTGCAGCGGACGCTGAGCAGATATTTCGACGTGACTCACGCGACGGCGCAGCTCGCGCCCACCTTCATCAGCAAGGTGAACACCGCCGTGCAATTGTTGCTGGTAATTGTTTACACTTTATTGTTCATATTCTGATTTAATACAATATCCTGCGACGATTCCGAATTGTGTTGATGGAAATTCTATGAATCGAAGTTTCGAATATTCTATGACTTATTTAAATTAAATATTTAAAATTGTCGAAATTAAAAATCCAAATTGCTTGCAGGATTTGAATTCAGATCCTCCGTGCGATTTTCAAAAAACAACAACAGCCTTATATCAATAAAAAAAAATTTTTTTCTAGTCCTGGGTTAAAGTTTAATTCAACAAGCTAGTTATAATTCACTTGCTGCTTACTATAAATAATTATATTAATAATAAATCTTACTAATTCAGAGATCGTCGTCGATTATAATAACAAGGGGGTAAAGTTATAAGACAATTTAGCTTACATTTTGGCTGTAGGAATCAATCGTCCGCATAACTAAACTTTTGTATCTTATTTAAAAAAAAGCATGGTCTCTATCATCACTTCTATAAGGTTCATACTTCTTACTTAATTGGTGCTCTATAAATGTTTGCTCATTTGCCGCTAGTACTATAACATGTCTCTATTGTCAGAGCGTCAAGGAAGTCCTTTGTTTCCTTTGGCCCCTCTGTTTGTAAAAGACGGGCTTATTAAGGCCAAGCACTCTTTATTTAGTCAGTGCGTTCGTGTTCTACTTTCTTTTCAAGACGTTTTTTAAGGACATATTTGTTGTTTACTTTAATTTTTTTTGGGCATTATTTGCTGTATATGAATCACTACCATAAAGTATTTTGTCTATCGGCAATCCTCGGTAAATTATTTAGGAAGAATAGTTATTATCTAAGTTATCCAGACATTATGATTGTATAGAATATTGAAAGTCGCCTATCTTCCATATTTCTTCTTACTGCCATATCAGCTACTTCAATCCTTAAATTTTTCTTTGCGTAAAAATAATTCTTGAACCATCACAATGATTAAAAATTATAGTTTCATAATCGGTTCAGCCCTTTTCACAGATTCAACTTACCTAAAATTAGTTATCGTAATTTATTTTTAATTTCCTAACAGGTGGGAACTACCCTCGCATCACCAGTATTCGGCTTCGTGGACCACCCTGCACTTCAAGCGCTGTGTGCAGTCACCGCAGCGTCAACAATAGTGTCTGCCGCCAGCTACTTGATCAGCAAGGACACATACAGAATACTCAAAAAGAAACCATGATAAACAATTTATAAGCAATGTTTTACATAAATAAATCATTTGTAATTGTTGGGAAATAAATGTAAATATGTACATGATCATTGAATTTTGATGCAGCTTTTATTTACTGTACTTATGAAGACCAGTAGTCTAGCCAAAGCAGAATACCTCTTTTATGCATATATAATTATACCGTACATATTTCATGACTGACATTTTCACATGAAAACACTGACTATGATTATAAAGTCCTGAGTTCATAGTGAAATCATGAAGTGTATCGCGTTCAAATTCATAACATCGCCAAGATTAATATTTTGGAGTCTGTAATTTATTCCACAATTTTCTAAGTCACTGAATTGTCAGTAGATATCTAATAAAAGAGATAAATAAAAGTCGTATGAAATACAAAATATGGATAATTTTATTTCCTCATTCTATTCACATGAATATAGCGTGGTTTTTACACAAAATACTCAAATAATAAAAAATCGTACAAAAATTATACTTAAAACTTACTGAGAAAAAAAACAATTTTGATGTTCGTATTCAAGTAAATATAAATAATAAAAAGTACCACAAGGGACTTGATAGGTATAGTGTGTAGCTAGAGCTACAAAATTATAATTATGAATCAATGAGGATTATTGAAATTAAACATTACAATTTTCAGTTCACAAGTTCACATAAAAAACTACAAAAATAATCTGGAATGTTGAATATTTTCTAGTGATTTTTTTTTACTTTAATAAGTAAATCCAATAATAATTTTCGTTAATGATCATGGAATCTCAGATTACATTAAATGGAGCTAAATAACACAATGGTTATAAGAATTGGGAATTCCCAAATATATGATTATCTTGAGGCCTATTTGATTAAAATAACTCTTGATCTTGAACAAGCTTTAATTTTATATCACTATGGCCAATTTTGTTGATTTTAGACTAGATACATTAATCAGTTAGAATTGCTATCAGCATAGCGATTCATCAACATGTTTGGAAAGCTTGGTTGCTAAATATGGCCAAACATAATTAATAATCAGCAGAATTTTTGTGTTGGTGTTTATTGGTATGCCAAAGCCTCCAGGCGTAATTCATTAACAATAGGCCATCAAGAGCTAAATTTAATAATTTAGGAAATAATGCTTATCAATATTGGACTGCCTAAAACTAGTTTTAATACTTATCAAACATTACAGTTACAAATCTCATGTTAGTTATGAAATGATGCTTTAAATATTACTTAATGGACTGGATGGATGGTGAAAGTTAAATCCCATAAAGGCACAGATACACTAGGTGAAATTAGTATTGCTTACACTTTCTCCAATCATAAACTATACATTACTATATTATACTATCCATTTTATTAAGATTTTTAATTAGTCTTTCACATCTATTGAATTTTATTGCAAGCTACTTATATGCCTTTAGTGTGGAAAATATTAAAACAAAACTTAAATGAGTTAGAATCAATAATGTCTAGCAGTTATAATTTTATAACCAGCAGATACATTCTATGATTGTGACTCTTTATTATAAGTAGCATGAATAAATATTCTGGTTTAGGTACAATATTTTTTCAAGATAAATAAGCAAAAAAAATTAACTTAAAGCAAAATAACTTTAATTTTTTAATAATACATAGGTTATTATTGTTTAAATAATGTAATGTAATTATTGGGCTATGTTTGATGAGCTGAATAATTCCATCTGCATATTATAAACTTCTTCATATATTTTGTTTAAATTGGATCCATTGTACATTTTACAGACTAGATACAACAGTTCCATTATATATATATTTTTGTAGTTACTGCTGAAATATTTCAGTGTATTTTTTTCACATAGTCTGTAATGAATGCCATGTTAATACTCTTGAGCTAGCAGTTTAAGTAAGCAAATAATACATTAATTGTCAGACTAGATTGATTATATCAAATGAGATTTTAGAATCTGCTTTTATCATAAAAGACTCCATATATTGGACCCCACCACAGTAGATACTGATTGTAGAGTGTAAATCCAGCAAATTGATCACATATTTAAGGCATTACATATAGTACTGCAAATATTTGAGAGTGATATTAAATGCCTGTGTATTTTTGCCTAAAGCCAGATGGATCCTAAGTGAAGTTGGACCAAAACAAAAGAACAATGATCTCCACCAAAGCAGAAAAATGTGTGCCCAATAATGCTGTACTATTTCTGGACATTTATTATCACATGATTATGATCCTGCCTAATACACATCATTCCCAGATTTTAAGTTGGAGATCATCAGATTAAAGTTGAGGAGCCAAAACTGACTCTCAAACAAACATAATCTTAGTATTAAATGGATATTAGCACTTACAATAACAATGTAAACAACAATAATTTCGATAAAAATACAGCATGTACCAAACAAAAAACATAGATTAACTATTAAGTAGTTTATACAAAACAATTTTACAAAATTTATTATTATGGCAGCTATCAGGAAGTTCGATTTTGTATAAGCTTAGTTTCATAAGCAGCAATATGTGGACTTTGTTGTGAGCTGCTGGAAACTGCATATCACTTAAAGGTACAGTCTAACAATTGGGTTGCAGGTGCAATTAAATATCTTATGCCAAAAGTATCATATAGATATCTAAATAACTTATTAGCTAACATCATTACTATCTTTGGATAGGTGAGTACAAAAAAATATATTTCTTTCTACCATTATTCAAGCGAGCTATAGAAACAATTTTAGTAATATACACAAGCAAAAGGTAAACATTAAGTGTTTAGTAAAAGCACCAATAGAAATTCAAACGCAATACTTAAAAATAAAAGTTAACACGAGGGTTGTCATAAAATTATAAAACTTAAAAACTAAAGTTATACACATTGTACAGAAATAAACAAGAATTGCACAGGTTACATGTTGTATGGGATAAAAAAGGGTCTATTATAATCACAAACAATATTTGAGAAAATTTGGGATAGTATGCACTAATGGTTAAATAAAGCGTCACTAATTTGGAGCTGTTGAGAAACACTTAAAGTATTCTAGCAAATATTAGCATACAGATACAAATCCTGCTTAAGTTATTGAGTTATGTCATGTCATAGGTATGTTTAACCTACTTTATTGATTAGCTCATCACAAATGGCTGTGAGTTCTTCGTTATCCTTAATCTTCTGAGCTAAAGATTCTTGCAAGGAAGAAGCATGAACTTCACTTTTCTTAAGCATAGCATTCAATTTTAGAATTTCCGCTTGATGCACCTTCTTTACAGTATCTAATTCAGCATTTGCTTTGTTGAGTTGCTGCATAGCATGCTGTCGAAGGGTTTCATACCTTGCCTCCAGTTTCTGTATTGCATCATTATTTTCTTCCACAGTTCTCTTTAAAGTCTCCTCGTTACTTTTATATCCTTGAATGATGACTTTACATCTTTCATACTTAGTATGGACATCATTGAATGCATGCTCCATTGAAGCTAAGTGAGCAGCGGCTTCATCACGTTCCCGCAACAGAGTAGCTCTTTCTTCTGTCCACCGTTTACCTTCCGCTTCTCTTTCTCCAATAAGAGAGGAAATTGTACGCTCATATTCCTCCATAACCACACTCATTTGCTTGTTATTTTTAACTTTTTCAGCAACACGCTGCGAGAGAGCTTTTTCTTTTTCTGCATATTCCTCATTTTGTTCAGCTAGTTTTTTTACTTTCATCTCATACTCGTCTAATCGTTCCCGTAATTCTCGATTGAGGTCTCTCAAGCCTTGCGCTTCTTCTTCCTGAGCTGTCAACATTTCCTTTACTGCTCTCAGTTGTTCCATGGTGTGTGGATCCATATCTGCTGGTCGTGTGATCACTGGTGGTGGTGGAGGAACAGTTCCTCCCAAGCTTAGCAATCGGTCTATAGTGGCTATAGCTGGAGATACTGTGTTGGCCTTCACAGGTGCAACTTTGTTGGCGCAAGAAGGCTGACTTCTGTTGACGGCAGGTGTTACTACTTGAGTGGGTTTCTCAGTGAGACCACTGTGATTCGGTTGAACAGAAAGTTGTTGCATAGAGTTCACTATATTTTGCTCCGTACCTGACATGGTACTGTACACAATACGCACTGTTCTCAAAATTTGCACTCAAGAAGTTATTTGAGGAGACATAGTCTCCTGAAAGCAAACTATGGGTCCCTAAAGATCAGTGAGCACATTCAAGGACACTTAAACCTTTGTTACGTACACTTAACAGCGTCGATTCACCAACGTATTTCATAAAATATTATCAATAGCACCTATTATTTAGCAGATGTGCAAGAAATAGTAAACATCCCACGCATGGAGTAACAAAATGTGCGAGACTTTAATAAGGTGCCTCCAGCACGGTAACGATTTCACACCACTGCTTTCTTGGCAAACCAATGATTTTCTTATTTAGTAACAAAATTATTCAGTCCATAAAAGCTTCTCTAGACACTTCCATATTTAGTTATTTTTAATTAAAATTAAATGGTCTCCATAGGATGGATGACATCAGACTTTTTACAGATTAAAAATTCTAATTAAATATTGGGATTGGCATTCATCGTACACAGATAAAAAAGTATAGTCAATAGATGATACAGCCACAGAGTATAAAAGAATCACGTTGCCGATGAAATTCAGTACCAAAATCGGACAACAAATTGGTGTCGGGTTAAGTATTTCTAGAATGAATACAACTAATTTATATTGAACCATTGTGCTCTAGAAATTCGGCTGACGGCATCTTTTATTGGTAAATTGAAAGACGTCGATCGGTGTGATAAGTGAAACCAGCTTGGCTGAGATTAAACCAAGCCCATTGCAATGTAAAATTACGTTAAATAAGCACCAGCCACTTTGATGGATAGTAAAAGACGTCCATTAGTTTAACAGTTTTATTATGATAACAAAATAATATCACCTATAAGTACACTATGTTAGTCCAAAGCATTGTAGGGCGGGTAGAATGAGGTGGGGAGAGGAGAGGGGGGTAGTTCATGGAAACAAATTTAAAGTCTTTCAAACTCCAACAATATGTTTCTCTGTTTTATACATTTCGTAGGCAAATTCTTCGTCATGGGTTGGGTCGTATTCCAATCCTGAAAATAACAGCACTTTTTAGAATGCGAAAAAGTTATAATATGTCATACATATTTTGATATTTTTTTACATAATAATTCAACATTTTTGACTTCTTATTGAAACAATTATACTAACCAACATATTCAATTTCTAAATTGAATGGTCCAGTGATCTTGTCGCCGCATGATATACCAAAATGTGTTACTTTGTCGAGTCTCATTCTCGTTTGCTTATCTTGTAAACGACCTTTAGATCCTAAGACAAATTTTGAAAATGGTATCTGTAATTAAAAAAATATGTTTTTTAAACAGATCGCTTTTTGTAGTTTATTACTGTTAAGTTACTGTAATTATATTTCGAAAATAGTTCAAATGAAATTTGGAATTCTGAGTATTTCAACTAACATTCCAACTTATTAACATAAGCATTAGTGACAGACTTGAGCAGTAATTTTATTAATTCAACAAATGTATTAATTATCTTTAACAAAGATGTAATGAAAATTTTTACTTTAGCAATTTGCCAGTATGGTCCTCCTCTAGTATACAATACATAATGATATATATCATTCCATGTGATATCATAGAATCCTTCACATGATATATTCAGTAAATATGATCTTCCATCTCCTCTCACTTTCAGTACTAGAGTATTGTATAGATTCCAGTCATATGTTGCATCTCGCTTAAATGATTTCTGTAAATAATGATACATTATGTAAATAATTATACATTATGATTACAGTACAGTATATACTGTTATAGTATTGACACTTCATGTAATAGGAACTCAAGAATATTTATTATCTTGAG
>LGAG01000118.1:209272-227209 GCA_001278395.1 Lerema accius
TTATATTTCGAAAATAGTTCAAATAAAATTTGGAATTATGAACATGAAACTAACATTTAAACTTATTAACATAAGCATTAGTGACAGACTTTTGTTCAACAAAAAATTTAGTAATTATCTTGAACCGTAATGAAAGTTATTACTTTAGCAATTTGCCAGTATGGTCCTCCTCTAGTATACAGTACATAATGATATATATCATTCCATGTGATATCATAGAATCCTTCACATGATATATTCAGTAAATATGATCTTCCATCACCTCTCACTTTCAGTACTAGAGTATTGTAAAGATTCCAGTCATATGTTGCATCTCGTTTAAATGATTTCTGTAAATAATGATACATTATGATTAATCTCATCAACATGTACAGTATAATACTGTTATATTAGTATTGAGACTCCATGTAATAGGAACTCCTGCATAATCTTGAGGTACTTTACTAACCTATACAAAAAGGTACACATTAAATACTGTCCGTTTTTAATTGTTTTTTTATGATCTAGTATAAAAAACATAAAAAAATTCTTACCCTAATTCTATTGGAGCGCATGCTGCAGTATCCTGCTTTCTTAATGCGTCCATCTTTTGGTAATCTTACATCTAAGTAGCCATTGAAGTTGACTCGGCCAGCAGGACTCATACTCAGCTTGCAAAAGCTATATCCTTCATTATGGTCACTGTCACTCGTTGCAGTGAAGTTTTCTAAGATTTTCGGGTCATTGAACAACCATAGTAGATCCACTTCTCCTGTAAACAAAAGAACAGCATTTATTAAAGAAAAAACTGTTTTTTTTTACGTAGATAATAAAAAGCAAGTAATACTTACAATTTTATTTACCAAATTCACAATAACCTTGGATAATTTATGATATTTATTGATGTGAAATAAAATACTAAAAATGTTAAAATAATTTTATATCCTCACATACAAAGGCACAATTTAAATGTCATCCAAGAATTATTATAACAATGCTTACATAATTAAATTATATAAAATATGAGATTCACCACAGTTAAAGGTATATTTTGACAAGAAAAATTCAAAAGTTTAAAACAATACCACAATTAAAGTTTGCCATACAAAACTTTCAACAACTCCTACCAAATTTTCAGTCACAAACAATTTTAATAGTGTTATTTCCTATTATCTACCAAAAACACTTAAGTCGCTGTCAGTCTCAAGTATAGTTCAGAAAAAAAAATAGTCATTGTTAGCTAAAATATTTAAACATAGTCAAGGCAGTAAGTACTAAGATTTAGGAAATAATGAATACAAATTAAGTCTTCCACCAGTAATTATAATATAGTCCTATTTTGTATATGAAAAATAAGGTTCCCCTTTTATAATCTATGAATAAAAAGATCACATTACTCCCAACTAATAATTGACCTCGTTTATAAGCTGATCACATATTCTTGTTAATTCTTCATTATCCCTTGTTTTCTGAGCCAAGGATTCTTGGAGAGATGAAATTGTGATCTCATGTTTTTTCATAGCTGCATTTAACTTGGAGATTTCAACCATATGAGACTTTTTGATGCTGTCTAAAGTTTCATTGGCTTTATCCAAGTTTTCCGTTGTGACTTGTTTCAGATTATTGTATAAAACCTCATATTTTTTCATTCCAATTTCATATTCAGATATCTTAAGCTCAAAAACCTTTTCTCTCTCTTTCGCCTCCAGCAAAACTGTTTTACACTTTTCATATTTTGAGAGCAGATCGTTGAAGGAGTATTCCATGCTGGCCAAGTGGTTCAGAGCTTGGTCTCTTTCATTCTTTAATTTATCAAATGTTTCTTGATATTGAATTTTTTCTTGCTGCTGTTCTCCAATTAAAGCTGAAATAGTTTTTTCATATTCTTCCATAACAATGCTCATTTGTTTATTACTCAAATTCTTATCATTAATTTGCTGCAGCAACTTATTTTCTCTTTCCATTAAGTTCTCTTTTTCCTCTGTCAGTCTTTTAACCCTGTGTTCAAGATCCTCAGTAGTCCTGCTGAATTTGTGTTCCATATCTTGCAATGAAGATCTCAGTTCTCTATTCTCTTGCCTTAATTGATATACTTCTTGATCCTGTTTTTGAAGTATTATTCGCAAAGACTGTAGCCTATCCACTTCTTGTGTACTGAATGAGTGACTAAATCTAGGGCTTCTAGGAGCTGCAGTTGGTGGTGTGTTGCCAGAAATACTGATCAGTCTTTCTGTAGCTACTTGTGTTGGTGCTAATATAGCTGAAACACTTCGTACTAGAGCAGGTGTTGATTTAGATTGAGCTACAACAACTTTAGGGCCATCACAGCTGACCACTGGAGGTACAATCTGTGTAGGCTTATCTTTACTACATGTGGCAAGAACTGGTCCACAAGACAAGGTGTGCTTAGGAATCGCAACACCAATATCAGTGTTGACAGAGGTCACACTGCTGGTTTCATAGCCCACATCAGGGTCAGACGACTCAACAGCCGATTGTTTATTTACTGCATCAAGGGCATCTAGTTTGTTTTTAGCATAAAGAGGATCAAATTTAACAAAGAGGCTTTCTTTCCCTCTGTCTACATGATTGTGATTACGATTTGAATCCGCAAGTGCTACAAGATAGTCTAAGCTAGTGGCGTCTATATACATGTCATCAAACATAGGTACTTCCTGCATTGTTACATCGCATATGGTGTCGGAATCGACACCGGTGAGAAGGTCATTCGTAATGTCTGCAGTATCAGATAGGTCTCTTTTCGGTGACAGAGCCATTAGATCGCCCATTGATGAAACTGGTGTTACGAAATTGTCTTCCGACGTAACCACGCTTCCCTTCGCAGATAACATGTTTCTTTCAGTGATTTTATTGGTTTCTTCTTTAGCTTTATATCTTAATATTCCTTGATAAATTCCACATGAGCCACTTTCTTTGTTCAAAACTTGTGCAGACACAAAATCTCGTAACATTCGTCACACAAACTTAAATCTTTTCTAAAAGCAACTAATGCGATCGGGATCGGGAATGGTTTAACTTTCAACACAAAACTATTTTTATAATAGCCCTACAAACTCCGAAATGAAAATAACCATAACCATCTGGATATAAATATTCTGTCAGTCAACTCAACGATCGTAACGGATTATTTTGTTTTTAAACTTTGCTATCATAGACAATACTTGAAATTCGACAACTTTGATTTTTATTTATTATAAGTCTATGAACAAAATTATCCACTCTGTTTTTATTCATGATCGAATGAAAAGGTCTGTGGCTGCATGTGCGACTTATAGAATATTTTAAATACAGGTCTGCGCCACCAGTCAGTTTGAGGTCTGCGCCACCAGTCAGTTTGAGGTCTGCGCAAACGAAGTACTTCTTGATTCCGATATATACGGGGACAAGCGGGTGTTTTAGTGGCTTCCTCGTATTCGCGCTATTAGGGAGGACTACAACAAACATTCATGTAATTTCATGTCCTCGGATACAGAATATTGTTTGCACTCACCCTCAATGTCCTTTTTTGTGGTTATTATGAATAATTTAGATTTTTATTAGCAATATAATATAAAATATATGGGTATATCTTTTAATGATATCAATTTTAATAAGTTACATACTTGCTAATTATGTAAAAAAGATTAAATCCATCACAACAACAAATCAATTGAGAATATATCAATATTGTTCCATAATTACTGGAACATCTGATGTGACTAATATGGTAGATATAAATCTTTTCAGAGTACATTTTAGAGGGAATTTTAATATTGAGATACTTAAAAGATTTCAAGAACAAGTCCATGCGATTTCAACATTCTATAGAGCAAGAATAAACCTATTTCTGTTCCTTGTGTTCCTTTTCATGGAACATTGTAATATGATCATGACAATGATTGATGGTGCCTTATACATGAATACATTGTAATGAATGAAATTTGGTTTAAAATTAATTAGATCAGCACAGAAGTTGATAAATACCTGGTCTTGCTATCAAAAGAGGATCCATTTCAATCAGCTCTTTCATTTCTTGTCCCCACAATTTAAGTTCATTCCTTAGTATCTTAAAACCATGTCTTATATGTTCAGTTGTTGACATTTTTTCTACTTCCTCAGAAGTGTTGTAACCTCCTTTACGGTCGCGTTCCCAAAAGAATCTTTTCTGTATAGTAGTACATTGTAAATATTTATGTTTCTCTAGTAAAAACATACAACATGACTGATACTGTTTAAGAGCTCGAAATGAACAGGCTTTACTTATGGCCATTTTGTTTTAGACGCAACAACATTTACTGAAACACAGCTTTTACTGTAGCATTAGCACAAGATATTAGTTATTTTAAATTTTGTAACCTTATACCAATACTGCACCATTACCCTATCAAATATCAAATCAAAATAATGTTATGGTTATGGCATGTTGCCAGTGTCATTACAAAGTTGTCAAAAACAGCTGATAAATCAAACGTCGATACGTACCATAGACAAATTAGCATAACAAGCATTGTCACTGTCAATGTCAAATCAATTTTGTGATTCCTTTCCTTGTCAAAAGGTGTTGTCAAGAGGACATCAATTTAAAAAAATGTTTTGTTTTGATAAATAATAATAATAATACATGAAAGAGACCTTGTGAAGTGCGATCATAGTGGGATTCGGAGGCTCAACATTTCCTTTCACTTTTTGTAGTCGTGCCAATAGTGATCACATAGTGTTGCGTTAACATGTGAGAGTGAACCAATCCCAGTAACGTTCCTTCCTAATTGGAATGACATTCTTGTGTAGTAATAGTAAGTGATAGTCTAGTAATATCTCGCCACGTACTAACTGATATTTTTAATTCGAATTAGTGGAGCATAACTTGTGATAATCTTTTGACACAACAGCTGGAAGTGTATCAATAATATGCACTATTAATATAATATTTTAGTAGTAAAAAATATTATCAACATGGGAATGGAAAAGCTTCACATTGAGGTAATTACTTCAGAATTGTTGGATAAATGTTTAATTTTACAACTGTGTAAAAAAAATATTTAAGACATTGATGATAATGTTTTCAGGACTCCAGGCTGTCAGAGTCATTATATCCTCCAGAAATATTGCAGAAGTTAGATTTCTCTAAGAGCCCTGCAGTGTTCAAGCCAAAAATATCAGCAGCTCAGCCAGGAGAGGATTGGATGGTCGTCAGACCTTTGCAAAGATCTGATTTTGATAAAGGATTTCTTCAGTTATTGAGTCAACTTACAAGCACAGGGAATATCACCCGGAAGCAGTTTGATGGTATGGTCTTTTTTATTCAGTAATCAAAGTTGAAATAATTGATAAATTCCTAAATTTGACTTTGAAAGAAATAAAACACGGGCAGTTTAATTTTAACAGAATATTGACAAAATTTTTATAATATTATTCCCTGTATGAGAGGCCTAGGAATCTAAAAAAT
The DNA here is from genome assembly GCA_001278395.1 of Lerema accius. Taxonomy (NCBI): domain Eukaryota; kingdom Metazoa; phylum Arthropoda; class Insecta; order Lepidoptera; family Hesperiidae; genus Lerema; species Lerema accius. The sequence goes on from LGAG01000118.1 coordinate 214,698, forward strand.
AAAAAAGGGATGTCACCATAGGCATTAAGGATAAATCTGAAATCTAGGATATTTCATTCAATGTTCAGTACAGTAAACTTCATGGAATGGGAAACAACTGAGATATAGAGCTCTTACAACATGAAATTAATTATGATATAAATTACTAGTAAGTGTTCATAACATTTGCAAAAACATTAATCATAGTGAACTTATATTAAGTATGGTTATAATTATATTCTGAATAGGCAATTAGTCACAAATGGCTTTACTGATTAGATGAAAGTCATGTAAAGCAGTACTTCATACTCTGATTAATATTGATAACATAAAGTCTATGATAATATTATAAATTATATGAAACTGATTTATTGATTACATATATAATATAAACATTCAATAATCACTTTAATGGGTTATGATTGTATAAAGATAACAACTTAACTTATCTTTTAGTGTACATTGCAGTTAATTTAGATAACTATGTATGTCCAATAAGGGCCAATATTTCTAACAATTGTGGATAAACAGGTTTTAATGTTATATGGATTGGAATGCACAATGTTGACAAGTTGACATTTACCATGTAATTTGACCTTCAAACCGATACTGGCGGTATTTTAATTAGCTCATTAAATATCTGGTTTTGTTCCTGGTTCCATGTTTTTAAATGATTTTTTATTGATTTATATAGTTGTCTACTTTAGTGACAGATATAAAATGACCTTGGTTACAGCAATAAATAAAAAATAATTTATTGCATTGGTTTTCTCATATCAGTATAGAAAAAAAATTTAAAAATGAAAATGTCATTAATTTTATAATCAAAATTAGACCTATGATTTTACATTTGAAGCAGGACATATAGAAAGGTCAAACCAATCCAATAAAATAAACAATAGATTATAATATTTTTTCATTTTCTTTTAATTGATTTACATTACTGCTTTCTTTGTATAACTTGTAACAAAGTTTAATGCACATATTTATCTCTATAAAAACCCACTGTTATTTGTTTTCAGAGCGTTTCACACAAATGAAATCCTCGGGTGGCTATTATGTTACTGTCATTGAAGATACGCGTATTTCTAAAATAATTGGTGCTGCCACATTGACGGTTGAGCAGAAATTCATTCACAACTGCTCTCTGGTAAGTTTTTTTAAACTTGGCTAGAATTAAGATTGCCATCAAATTCTTTTAGACAATAAGACCACTGCCATTTCTTTACCCGACACAACTGTCTGCTCCAGCCGAGAATCGAACCCGGGACCCCCTTTGCAGACAGGGTCACTGCTAACAAGAGAAATTATAAGTTCGTCATATTTGTGGCATTTTTTTAACAATATATTTATTTTTACAGCGGGGCCGATTGGAAGATGTTGTAGTCAATGATACTTATAGAGGAAAGCAACTGGGAAAACTGTAAGTACATAATGATAGTCATTATAACTTACAGAAAATAGTTTAGATATATCAAAGTTGCATTAAAATTCAAGGTTTTATCTTGATAGAAATACAAACATTGATAGAAAGGAAATAAATTAATACCGAAAATCTTAAAAAAAAAATGCAATAAATCCTAAACTGTAACCTTAGTTCATTTTTATAAATTATAAAATTATTTTGACTAGACGATTAAGTAGAATTTTTTATTAACTTTTCAGCATTGTTGTAACAGTGTCATTATTGGCACAAGAACTGGGTTGTTACAAGATGTCATTGGACTGCAAAGACAAGCTGGTCAAGTTCTATGAAACCCTCGGCTACAAGATGGAGCCGGGGAACTCTAATGCGATGAACATGAGGTATAGCTCCCGTAAATCTATTAACATTTCGAAAACTGCAGGCTTCGGATGATAGTTATTTTTCTGCGCTTAAAATAATTTCCGTGCGATGGCTATAGATATCCGGTATTTGTTCACAGTAGTATAACAACAGCATGCCTGCTTTTTGTATATCTTTGACACTCAAAAGTACATACAGAGTTACAGACATGAGCTACTGTAATTACGTACCTACTTAGTATTTAGTAACAAGCTCGCTAAATGATAAAATTTCTAGTTATAGCTCTCTTAAAAAGCTATATAAAAAATACTGTCTTTGGCAGCCTTAAAGTGGAACACCATTGGTTTTATTAATATTTTTTTTTTGATTTCAGGTTCGACGATCCATCTTGACAATTAGCCGCTAGGACGTCCGACCTGCGCTCTAAACTGTAAGTACGCCTCGACGCCGAGCGGACTTCGCAACGCCACACTAAGTACTACCTTCACCATCAAAATGTAAACTTCGTCATTTATATTCAAACGTTCATCTTAGACTTCTCACATTAGTATACATATTGTTTGTAAAGGAACTGTTTCTGTGAATTAAAGGATTAAAAAAATGTCTTCACTTTCTTATTTTGGACTTTTGAAGTGGGTTGTTATTATAGTATTGATGCTTTGATTTCAGTGTGCTTAGTTGTGATTTCAGCTTGGTTGTCATGCGTTTGCAGTTGCAGGGTCAATTTTTCTATCCATCAAAAGTCTAGTATCAAACTACGGAATTAAGTGTTCAGTATAATTTAGACTAAAAACAATACTGTTTTACCACCTATGAATGTAGTGAATTAATTTTTGAAACATTCGAGAATCTACCAGGTTTCTTTTAAGGCTTTAGATATAAACCGGTTGCTTTTTGGCTTAAAAAAATTTAATTGATATTCGACGTTTGATGGGGTGATTAATTGAATATGGAAGTCCTAGCATATAAGTTCAATTAGTTTGTATATTTTGAATATTTGCTGCATATGAATTTTTGGTTAAATATGTGACCAAATAGCTTTTTGTTGGTTTCATTATGTTGCAATTTTGAAACGCTTTTGCATTCCTATTAGTTAAAAGAGTACTTCAATTGATTGGTTCCCAGTTATAGGAGAGCTTATAGTTGGAATATTAAGCCATTTTAGTTATGATTGTGTACTTAATATTGTTAAGAATTTTTGTTGTGACTAACATTCATAAAATTTCATTTTGTAGTTGCATTAAAAACCTTTTTTTGCTTATTATTTGTTTTATTCATCAACCAAAATATTGTTGACAAATATTAAATGAAACAGTTTATTTATCACAAACATTTTATTTACAGAAATGTAAATACTTGGAGACAGCAATGGTAATACTTATATAATGTAAACACAGTTTTATCTTTGGATATATAATATAAATAATTACAATGAAGCTTTCTCAATTGATTAATAATAATTACAAACATAATTAAGTGGCTCACTACAGTATATTTGTCTCCCTGTAACGCACTGTTTAATGAGCCCAATAGCAAAAGATATCAGGTATGTCTTATGCAGGTATAAACAATGCATCCATCCAAGAAATAAAGCTATTTTGGACCTGCTAATCAATTATTATTACTGGAAATGTTTAAGTCACAAAAAAACAATAAAATGCATAATTTTAAATAACATTTATTTAGTAAAATATAAATAGAAATGAGATGGATATGATAATAAAACGATCTTGTCTATATAACTATCCTATATCTCTGACATCGATTCATTTAGTGTATTTCGTTACGCTCGTAACGCCATATAGAAATCATTTTCAATACGCTGCACTAAAGGAATGGTGCATATTTAATCCTATACATATAAATCTAATTTACGTAGAAAATTCTTGCAATGCCACACTTCTGAAAGGAATCGTTCAGTCAATACAATACCGATTATAATTTAATAGAATCTTAAAAACTTCATAATCGCAAAGAGGAATTACTTAAGCCTTTTCATTTGGCTGAAGAGGGGGTATCCACGACATGAACCACATTCGACATATAAACCTTTTAATAAGCACACCGAAAACGAGTCAAATCACTCCTCAAACATTAAAAATTCTGATTCCTATTTAATATAAAATATTTTACATATTCACTATCTGTTCTGGACCCATACTAGACTCCTTTCCTGTACACAAATGTCTCTCCCCATATTAACCAATATTGGACAGAGGAAATCCAACTCTGAAATATTGGTATAAGGTTGAAATTAATAAAACCGATTGAAGGTTTGAAAAAACGAAGGTCATAATTTATGTTCCGGTTTTATTAATTTCAACCGTAAGGCATACAGATTAAAGGTGCGTTTTCATATTACTTTGTAGGGGGATATTCGCTTCCCGACTTTATAAGAATGCATAGTGATGTAATTCGTATGGTAAGTCATTGACTAGGTAATAATTTCCCCACATGTAATTTCCTATAACACCTCAACTTTACATAATCAAACTTTATAAGTGCACACAATTACAGCAGCCTTAGTAAGTTAGCAATAAAAGACATATTCCGTTGAATCCCAAACATTATAGACACACGACAACTGTCATTGTGAATGGGAGTTGACATCTGTCACTGTCATTTGTCAAAGTCCATAGTATGCTGAGAGGCCACATTATAGTGGTCTTTAGAAGGGCGGCGGAGGCGTGTTGATCTTGGTGCCCAGTTTCATCGGCCCCTGCCCGCGCGCGGTTCGTCGAGCTTCCATTTCCCTTTGACGCTGCAATTTTCTCTCCTCCCGTTTCCTCCGCAATTCATCCATTTTCGATGCGTTATTCTCTGCAAATTAAAAAGTAAAAGATATCAGTACTATTTTATTAAAGTGGATCACGATAGTCCATAAAGGATTTAAGTATCATTTAACATCTTGTACAGAAAGGCCAGAAAGAAATATATTATGATTATTTAATTTTCACCCTTCAATACTTAAAATTATGCTTTAGGTGTAACGATCTCATGGCGCTCCTATTTATTTTCTACAGTGCACCAGGGCACTCCTACGCAGATTGGGCACTTTTCTACACATACACACACACACTTAAGCATGATTCACGCTACACCGTGTGGCAACCGGGCCGGGCCTCGGCCGGGACACGTCCACCGTGCGCCGGCCGAGCCAGTCATTCATGTTACACCGGGCTGTTTCGGTGTATTCTTATATCTGTATATGTGTATGTGTTTTGTTTGGTGGCCCGTGCCGGAGCCGGGAAACAATATCCACCGACATTTCAACGCCGTGCCCCGACCGTGCCCGGACGTGGCACGGCCGGGCCCGGCCGAGACACGGTCTAGCATGAATTACTTCATACAAAATGTATACCCACAATGTTTGAACGTGCTCCGGCCGGGGCACGGCCCGGTCCGGGCACGGTGTAGCGTGAATCATCCTTTACGCATGCACGCACGCACGCACACACCCACCCAATCACAAACGCCCGCTCAAAAAGCGTCTTTCCGAAGTCGGCAATAAACTGGAGTCCAAGTAGGTACAGTGTACAATACAAGCGAGCATCACGTACCGTCAGCATTCTCCTCGATGGGCTCGAACTCGCCGTCCTCCCAGCCGCCGAGGCTGTCGTTGCTGTTCTGGTGCGCGGCGAGGCGGTGCTCGCGCGCGGCCGTGTTGCGCACGTACGTCGCGTTCGCGTTGTTCACGTTCGAGTTGTTCACCGGCGGCTGGCTCTCGGACCATTGAGAGTTGTTCCATGTCTCCGATGGTGATGCCAGCTCGGCTTCTGCGGTCTGTTGAAAGATTTAAATTTAAATATTGCAAACATTCAGGCATTGTTATCGTCGTTATCGGTAGGTATCGTCTAACGAGACTTTAGGAACTTCTTAATCTAATGATGTAATTTTTTTTTCTTAATTTTTATATTGTTATTTGTATTATAAATTTTTGACATTCGTTAAGTGAGCTATTAGTTCCTAAGACGAAATAAATGATTTGAATTTGGTTTTGATCTCCTGGGTGTATACCTTCCGCCCTGAGCCTGCCATCACAACGCCCTGAGTGAGTGAGTTCGAATCCTGCACGCAAGTTAAAGTTTTAAAAAGTTTGCGTATTTGAAAGTGCGTATTTGAAATTAATTGTCATTTGTTTTGATAAAGGAAAACGCAAATTATCAAGTTGACCCGTGTAATAGAATTTCAAGAGACATCGAGCTCAGCAGTGGTACATTTCATGAATTGCAAGTCCAACGAAAATTCACATGAAATCCGTGAAGCCACTGGAGTCATATAACCCTAGTAACGGACATACATATTATTCGCTCAAAACCCATTATTGTAGTAGTGTAGTAGTGGTGTAGTGACGAACCGGTTGTTCCTGCAGCGTGCCCCACTCCTCGTTGTCCCAGTCGTCCTCGCAGAGCGCGGCCAGCGCCGGCGTGGCGTGCGCGCTGCCGCTGCTCGGCGGAGACTTGGCGCTGGCGCCTGTGCCTGACAAAACAATAATAACACCTTTTTATTAAACATGTTCGGACATGTCTCTAATGTTTCTGTATAAAAATGCATTAAAAGATGAATATTAGGGTGTTATGAAAGACAAAGTATTTTGATTTCTTTTCGATTCGTTCACCTAAAAATTAAACGACTTTTTTTTACGCAAATCTTCAATCAACCAAATCAATGAAATATGCTACTAGAGAAGCGTCTCTGCCAACGCCCTCACCGTTAGATTTAGAATAAAATCCTGTGTGTTTGTGTTCCTTAGTATACCTCGTTTTTTTCGTCGTGATTTATAAAGTAAACAATCTTAGTGTCTTTTTATTGTAATTATCGATTTAAAAATAAGACAGACACAAATTGAAAAAATGAAAGAATAAACAATAATTTAATGTTAAAATAAATTTCTGTATACTACAAATTTTTTTTAATTAATGAAATAAATAAAAGTCGTGCCAAGATTGTTTACTTTTTAAATCACGACGAAAAAAGGAGGTATAGGCACATTTTTTTAGCATAATATAATAATATGACTATTTTACCAGTGCCAGCGCTGGAGTCGATCTCCCCCCACGCGGTCATGTCCCAGTGGTCGGGGTCGTAGTCGGAGGCGGACTCGCTGTGCTCCAGTGACGTCATCGACGTCACCGATGACGTCGTTGTCGACATGCTGCTTGACGACGGTTGTTCTAGAAAACAACATGTTAACTTAGCAATTAAAATAACTCTTTCGTAAACTAAATGATGCGTTGAGAGGACGATTTTGGGAAAACAAGCCGTATCGAACATAATATAAAGTTCATATTTCAATGCTTCTATATTTGCCTGGTTGGAATAAGTTTGTATATTTCATATCCAAAGGAAAAACTGACTAGATAGATCGTTTTCGTGTGTTCATTCCGAGCGTGCTTAGAACCTCTATCATCTTCATACACCAAGTCATTAACAATCCAACATAGATTTTGTGTTAAAACTACAAACTATACAGTAACGGTAGCGGTCAGTATACGTAAGTCCATAAGTGCAGTGTCTCACCGAGGCTGCCAGGCTTGGAGAGCGCGCTCTTGACGGGATGCTGCGCGCGCGCCGTGTCGGAGTGCGAGCGGTAGAACTTGGCCGTGACCGCAGTCACTGCCCAGCCCGCCCATGTCGCCGCCGCGTTGCTAAGCGACGGCGTCGCTGTGTGCACGTCCGCCTCTGAAACATACATATACACCGATTAATTATATTGGAACTACGAGTAAAAATTTGAGACTATATTGGAGATTGCTTGAATTTAGTCGGAATGTATTGGTTCGCTCTCTGTTTGACATAAGTAGGTATTATAATGAAGTGGAAACTATATCGATTTTTATGGGCGAAACAAAAAATGCTTCGCTGATCCATGACATTTTTGTACTATACTGCCCCTGTCCGACAATATGCCATACAGTTAGGAAATAAAATCATTTACATAGAATATTTAACAATAGTATCATTTTTAAACATACCCATTCCTTCCTTGAGACTGGGATCTTCTGAGACTTTTTCTAATTTTCCAAGGAAACCCTTTATGGTCCTAAACGCGGCATCACGAACCTGAGAAATTTGTCTACCTATATCAAACGCTCTAAAACGACCAAATTACACCACCATATCCCCGCCACATGGGCATATAACATCAATTTGGAGATGAAGTACTAGAAAAAAGTTATAATAGGTACTACTGGATTTATCAACGACATCAGCAAAATCATAGAAAACAGCAAGTACAACTCCACGGACCTGTTTCTCCGGATCAGCGGTGAGCGGACAGAGCGCGGGCAGTACTCTGTTGGCGACCTCTGCCAGCAGGAAGTACTGCTGCGTGGCGGCCAGCGCCAGCACGCCGGCCTGCCGCGCGGGGGGGAACGCGTCGCGGGTGGCGCGCACGAACGCCGACACCAGCACCTTCTGCCGGATCTGAGGGTGCAGGTGAGCCGCTATCTTGCCCAGGCACACTGTTGTGTTTGTTCTGAAATTAGTAAATACAAATTAAAAAATATATATATTACTTGCAGTAACTGACAAAATGTCATGACCAATCAATTAGGCTGCAATTGTCCTAAAACTAAAATGTCATGTATATTTTATATACCTACACATAAATGGGCAAAACTGCAAATGGCTCAAACTATTCTGCCAAGACTAAATTGAGACACAATTAAAGTATTTGTAAACTAGCAGACTTAGGACTCTGGCAGCAAACAATTTAATAAAAATATAATTTAAATTAGGTTATAAATGAAATATTTCTTACCGAATACCGCCTTGATCATCCTTGGACTGTAGCCTCGCGAAGTGGCGCAACACTTCCACATTGATATTGTTGTAGTTGAGCTTCGGCGCCAAATGAACTATCGACTTGACAGTCTGCTCTCTAATGATAGGATTGGTGTCTAGAAATCCGTGTACTACTTGCGGGAATATTTGGTCATTTACCTGTCGACAATGGCGTGATAATGCAAAAGATTTCAAAACAAACTTTGTTTATCAACAATAGTACAACATAATAGTGTACATAAGTCTTATCAATGTAGTGCTATCGGTTCCTAGCAACTACTATAATACCTTACTTAGGAATGTACATAATAGTATGAATAGCTATAAAAGACCAAGCTATAAATTTTATGTGAAAACAGTAGCATTGGGATTAAATACCTTTACCAGGTTCTTAGCCAATTTGTACATAGCCAATATTATTTTGTTATAGCTCATATTCAATTCAGACATGGTAATTAACTTTGTTTAACAGGTATAATTGTTAGTGTGAAAGAAAAATGAACCTTATGAAGTTTAATAATAAAATTTTAAGTTAAAGTATAAATTATGACTTACAGTAGAATTCTGTAGGTGCATGATGAACTGATCCAATTGTTGCAGCAGCCGTGACCTTGTTGTTCTGTCATTGGAAGCAAACAGCTTCACTACACACGGTACTATTTGCTTCTGATACTCATCTTCAGATAGGAGTTTACCCAGCTGAAATAAACTCATTGTTTACTTTAAATATTTCTATTTATAAATGATCAAATGGTAAAGTTTAAATCAAGACAGGTTTGTTTGAAAAGTTATCACTAGATGAATTGCTTATGAATTGAAACTAGGAATCAAAAAATATATAATAATATTTATCCTATAATTTTACTATACACTCATTTTGTGTCTCACTGACTAAGCAGATTTTTTAATTTATTAATTGAAATCCACACAGAAGGAATCTATATTTTCTAAACTGTCAAACAAGTTGATGGGCTACTAGTTGATATTTTTCTATTTACCTTAAACATAGGTCCCAATACTGCAGAGCCGGCATCCCCATAGTGAAAGGCAGTTAGCAGTTGTGGGAGTATTTTATGAACACAGACCGCTTCAGGAAAGCTGTCTAGATGAGAACCCAATGTGGAAAAGAACTTCCCTTTCTCAATTTTATCTTTGATTTGAATCTCCTCCAAAAACAACATTGTGTCTATTAAATCATTTTTGAAATATCCTCCCATTTTTCTACACCTGAAATAGTCAATTAGTAATAATTGAGATAAAAATTCGTAATTACATCTGATGAATCTACTTCAAAAAAATAGGAAATTGAAAAAAAAATGCTAGTCTAACTGCAAAAAATACACCAATCCATCAATTAAATGAAAACTAAGATTATTATTAGATTTTCTGAAGTAAATTTTGATTAAAAGCATTAAAATAAGTACAGTAATGGATAAAATATGACAAGTTTCGACAGGGAATTCAAAGGAGCTAAGAAATTTCTTAATGTACGCTACGGTTGGTTTTTAACTTCTGTATGTGTGGTTAAAAAAGAAATCAAGAAAATACCTTGTAATAATATCAGCTGGATTGGGTCTGGAAGCTGGGTTAGCGCTGACTAATTCACAGTAAAGTGTACACAATTGCTTTGGTATGTGGTCTACTGTCTTCAAAGAAGGCTGATTTTTTAAAGGACCATTGAAAGCCTCCCATATGAGGCAGCCTAGACCCCACATATCTGAGGAACTGAAAAAATTAACAAGAAATTGTTTTCTGTTAAATCAATTTATAGACAATAATTTTACATAATAACATCACAAGAAAACATTGATGATTTATTGCATACTTTTACGAATTGTAACATGAGTAATTTGAAAAATTGTTATCACATAAAAAAATCCAGTAAATTACACCTTTTTGTTAAGTAATAATTCATTGGTAGGTTGCTATAAAAAATTTGAGTTTACTCATGAATGTGATATAGTTTTTTCTATTAGAACAATCAACCATTGTCTTTATGATGAATTCAGTCTTTATCTGAGATATCAAATCCATACAATCAATGTCAATAATCTAGAAAAGATTTTACTGCATTTAAAAATATGTACTGCTATATACTCAAGCTTATAATACACACAACATCTTTGAGTTTGCGATGATGTATTCAATTGTAGTAAACATTCACTGATTGTATAATTAAGGCCAATGTACACTCATCCAATTCAAATATATTGACTATTTTATCCTTCACATTTATAGATAAGTAGGTCAACTATCCCATGTTCTCTTAACATTGATAAAGACCAAATGACATAGTAAAACATAAGTTAAATATTGTCGCTTATACATATAATTTTAATATTCTTATTAGAAGGAAATAGTTATTACTTAAATCTTATAAACATACTCACCATTTTGTAACAGACTTAAGTTTCGAAGGGTCCTTCTTCTCAGGCGGATCATATATTTCTAGTGCTGGCAATATTTTAATGGGTATAGGGTTGGAATTATCCTGGCTGTGTGTGCTGAGGAACTCAAATCCACCAAGTTTCCATTCTCCAGCAGATGTTACAAACACAGAGTAGATACACACATTGTTGTGCCTCAAATTTCCATCATTATTGAAGAATGATAAGGCCCTCTGGAGAAAAATAGATGGTATACATTTTTTTTACTAAAGCGAACAGGGGGTATGCTATGTCAGTTATAAATAAATGGTTGTAATACTGGAATATTAGTAATTTTGCGCTATGTTTATTGTTTTGTTATCAAAATGAACAGTAAATTGGTAATTCAACATCACATTAAAAACTTAAAAAAAAGGTGATCAGTAATGACACAAATATCAAGTACAATAAATATGTACTTACAGTAATTTGAAATATGCCCCATGCAAGGAATAGGTCCTTTTGTGAGCCCTCAAGTTTCATATCTTCTATATGTGTAACTAAAGGTTCTACATTTTCTGTGGCTACATACAAAAATTTTTCAGTTTCACAGCTATCTAAATAATGTAAAAGGCTAGGGTGTCTCATAGTCTTTAGTTTTTTCAAGGAGGCCTTGGCGATATCAAATAAAGTTTCCGAATTCTTTTGCACATCAAACAAGAAAATCGACACTTCATCTTGTGTTCCTCTCTTCTTTCCTTTGTGAAGCGACCACACTGATCTGTCTTCTAACCCACGAACAGGATCTCCCACTTCATATGGGAAATCCTTTGTAGGGTCTCTCGAGAAAAACGACCACATATTGAACGTTGATTTAGTCTTTTTAATTATTTACAATTTTTACACATCATTGCTGACACTATACGCCTTCGGTAGAACGCTACATTCGAGATTAAGACCGTAAGGTTTAGTGATAGTTTATTCCAGGTAACATAATCAATACACACAAATTTTAAAACAACATATTTTAGCGTATCGCAAATAAGATGACGACAAATACAAAACGCACAACGAAACGAAACGAAATCTGAAAATGAATTTACATTCCGTCATAAATGTACCATAGACGATTTATTTTCACAAACCACAGACTAAGATAGTGCAAGTTCCATTTCCTTTACTTTGATCTATGCCAAGAAAACACCATCAGCAGCACTGACATATAAACATAAGGTCAGTAGTAAACCACAGCTTTTTATTATCACTTGTTATACATACGGTAACTACCGTAATATTTTAATGTTGCAAAGGTATACATAAAGTATTATAAGATAATGTGGTAATCGGTGCTTTTACCTCTAATTAAAATAACATTTATTAGAATTATATTCATAGTTAACTATTTCCAGCCATTTTGGGAACAAAATGAAGGCAATAAGATAACAAAAATATTGCATTATTACCTCTTACTTATATTTCTGTGATAAAAAGAAAATATTTTTTTAAAGGAATCCTATGACCACACACTATTAATCTGTGGTTGCTTATTTACTTTTTAAAACCATCAGCTGTTATCTGTCACCTGTATCTGTCAT
>LGAG01000118.1:245502-267303 GCA_001278395.1 Lerema accius
AATTTCAAATTTCACCTTATATATTGAACATTTGGAACTCATTTCAAGTTTAATAATGCTTCTAATGGCAGCTTCTGTGAAGCTTATGATACGTAGTTTTATATGTTTATCATGTTAATGATAATTTGGAATGTGGAATTCTGTGTTAATAAAACAAATAAAGACTTATTTATCTTTACTTGTCTTGTGAGAAATAAGGTGATAAATATAGGACCCTACGCTAAGTCTCGTAGGCACTGACCGCTACACGAAAACTATTTTAATGCTACGCCGTAGCAAAGCCGACCGATGTAGCTGCTACGCTATTGCTGTAAGCGTAGAATTACTATTACCATGTCCATAATGGCTACCTGATTATTTGACTACGAAGAAGAATGGCTACGAATAATACTGATTTTATTTTTTGTAAACAATATTTATAATGTGAGTGTAAAAAGCTACCTTCTCACTCTTAATGATGATCATCTATCACTCAGAGCATCTCGTCCTTTGTAACGTGCTGTTACAGTTATAATTAACCAATTATTTTAAAAATCAGTTGTTCGTTTCAACTTCAATAACAACTATCTTTTATTACGCAAATAACGGTAAAGCTAAACTTTACTGTTACGTAAATAACTGATGGTCGGAGTTCTGAGCTCGGTCGTAAACGATACAGCTTTCCAAACTTTAGCTTGCTCCCTTGGGACACATTAAAATGCGAAATATCTACCATTCGAAGTCACTCGCATAATAGAGTCGAATCTATTTGTTTTCGAATACATTAATTTAAATAGTAAACAGAAATTAAATTGGTTGCTTAACGAATGAACATCAGTATTAGAAAACAATAGTATGGTTTTGTACTCCTAATAATATCTAGTAGTACTTAACAAACATAGCTACTTAACTGTTTGAGTCATACCAAAAAAGACGTGATTAAAAATGTCATAAGAAACAAAACACCGATTAAATGATGAAAACAGACGATGCAATTCATAGAAAAAAGTTGGAATAAAAAATGTATACGTAATAAAATCCAGTCATCCATTTCTTTTATTCCGCGTAGGTACATGTATATTGTATACTCGTATTACTGGATTCTAAACAGTATTTCATCTAGATTTTACAATAAAATGATGAATGAAACGTACAATTTGCCGACAATATCTGCACTATGTGTATTAAATCGTGTTTATAGCTTTGGTTCGCGTTGAAATCACGTCTACATTGTGTTTATAACAATGCGATGAACCGAACGATTGTTCACCCATTTTAATACACAGCCTTCTGCCTAGCCTACAGATGTAAAGGTTATTATACACTGATGCTTTTGTTATAATGCAAGGCGATTTTTGTATAACAATAAACATGGTGCATCTCACACACAAACAATTTGAATGAAATTCACTAGTTTAACCCTAGCGTATAGCTTCAATGCCTGTGAAAAATAAAGATTTTATCCCTTTTTATTCTAGTTAATCAATGGATGTTATTAATAAAATAAAGGTACAATTATATCGTACTTACCAATAAACTTATTCATGCTGCCATAAAACAGTAAAACGTAGGCATTCGTATATTTATTCATCCCTATTACAAGTTGTGGTAGCACGGGGTGTGAGTAAATTCCCGTAAAACCCGAGATATTTCCTGCATTGGGAATAGACGACAGAAATGAAACGCAAATCGGCGTTATTGAATAAATAAATAAACGATCAGTGGGAAGAGGAATAGCGAAGTGATCTACACATTTTTTCTATTGCTGGATAGGGCAGAGAGTGCTGCCCGTTCTGATATTGTGGGATTTGCGATTCTGTTAATGTTGTGAATAATATAACTTTGTGGACTTAATTAACTATAACGTAAATCTATTGTCTTGATCGTATTTTACGTTAAATAGGTATAGGTACTCGAGTAAAATCAAATCGAGGAGTTTTCATTTTATAGATACGCTATGCATAACAATAACAACTATGTTTTTGGGGGGTTAGATATTTATGCCACCGGGAGGTCAGATATGCCCGAGGGAGGGGTGGGTCAGATATGTACCGGGGGCTCACGATTGTACATGGTGGTGTAAACAAGCTTTTATCTTTTTGAACCACATAATGATAAGTAACAAGCGTCTACTAATAGTCAAGGCAGTCCAAAGACATAACTGATGTATTCTAGTCCAGATAGCCTAGCATTAATACGGCACGTATCTAATGTCACCAACAGGTCACCAAGTTAAAAAGCATCCGTCCAAAAATTATTTAATTTAACAACTGGCCAAAAATTCCAGTGGGTTAAATTATTTTTAAACATTCATTTACTTAAAAGTGTGAGGTAAAGAATGGTGTTATAAAATGTAAAATACAATACCGGAGCGAGTGCGAACATTTGGCACCCTCCTCTGGCTTCTGCATTCTTAATGCGCTCTGCTGAGCCGGTTTTATTAATGTCATGTTTAGACTTTTGGACCGACCGGAATTCCTGATTTACTTATATTACTGCACGAATTATTAGTTTTATTTTTGTACTTAATTAAGATTCTTTGTATATTTTGGGACTAAATAATTGTTGGAGAATTGGACATTCACATCATGGATGTCACATATACATTGCTATAATGTCATAATTAGTGAGTAAAGTTGTGAACACACACACATAACGTTATGATGGCAATAATACAGATTATTATATTATAAGAATTTAAAATATTTAATAAAGAATGTTTTAAAAATTGTACACGGAAAAAAGGGCATCAAATTCGAACGTGGACAAATTGATTGGATGTCGCCCGGATTGTCAGATTGGGGGTCTATTCTGGATCTATAGAAAATCGGGAGGATACCTTTGTTATTACAATATGTTATGGTATGGTAGGTATGATATGGTAGGTATGGTATGGTAGGTGTGTTATGGTAGGCGTAGGTAGTCTCATTTTAAATAATTAAGTTAGAAACGACACATAATATAAAGGCTTTTAAAGGTGTGTATTTACCTTGACCTTACCTTCTTCGTCTGCAGTTTGACTTAATTTACTAAACAAGGAAGAAATTGAATTTTTTTTAACTTACTTAAAAAGATATTTTACTCCAGAATTTAAAAAGTATCGAAGTGCAGGTATTGTCGATTAGTCGAGAATCAGTTCCGTGATATGTATGAAGGGATTTACGAGCTTCCCGAATCGTAGAATAATATCCAAAAAAATTGTTGTACAATTTTAAAACTTGTCGTTTTTATAAATTTCAACTAACAACGAAAATCAATCTGTTCGTATGCGATTTTTATGTACGTAGTTTGCTTGTTGGACGCTGGTTAAGTGGTCGTTAAAATTTTATGACTAAAATTTTTCTTGTTACTTTTCTTAAGAGAGTTCAGAGAAACAATATACTGCCTTTTTCTAATGAAAATTAATTATTTTATTTTGTAAAATTTGGAAGCGTGCAAAATGGCCATGGTAGTGTCTTATAGGGACGCCTCTCGTGCCACCTGACTGTTAATTTGTCGATTAATGAAGTTCTACAATACTGTTCTTTGATGTCAAGCAAGCCAGCCATTACCAAACTAATATCACCTCGGTAGGTGTATAACTTTGTATACAAATATAATTCGCATCAAGGTATTATTACATATTCAGTACGAATCTAGTATTATACGAAATACGGTCTTTTGACATACGAACAGGAAAGCAATGAATAACAAGTAAATGGAGGCCCTAATGAAACTGGTTGAACGGGGCGAGCTGCCGCGTGAGTTGCGTCCTTCCGCAATCATGAGCCATGCTATTAATTCGCTGAATAGAAATGAACGTTTGTCTACCAAACTTTGTTCTTGCTTCCAAAGGATATGTAATTATCTACTGGAGATATAAGAGAAGATGGAGACCTATATAAGTAGAGAAAACTCTCCATAAAAATGACCTATTTAACCTATTCGTATCGCTTTGCTATCGTACGAATTAATTTGTTAGTACGCAGAAAATATTAGCCTATCGACTTGAATTAAGGCTTACAAGCATACTGATGAGGACTGCAGTTGATTGGCATTTGTTATATATCTTGCTTGTTTGCTCAATTATCATCTATACCAAGAAAACGGCAATTAAAGAATCATGTGGATTAAAAACATTTGTTACTGTTCTGTCACTCACTTACCGCGCTCCATACGACATTTACGATACGTAAATGATGACACGACATTATTAATTAGCTGAATACAAATTGCAAATGGAAATCTCTAATGAAAACCGCGGTGAGACTGCGAGCATCACGTCACTGCAATACTGACGTCAAACTAATTTGCTGAAATGAATGGAAGTGGTGCAATAGCGTCAATCTTAATCTATTGCTCTATTTGAACAAGATTTGAGATTAAAATCAGTGAAAACATTATTACTCGTAACATTGTATTTTTAGTTAAGGTAAAATAGTTTTTTGGACAATGCGTTATGGAGTGTTTTAATTTTTTCTTTTTTGAAAATGATAACTTGTATATTCGACTTGTATCCAATACCAAAAGCTAGAAAGAGCTTACGAGTAAATTATTAAAAATTTAATCTTGACGGGACATTTTGTAAATGGTTACTTTATCTGTAACTGACAGCAGGAGACCATAGACAAAAGATGCCGCTGGCACTTTCATAATTTACTTACTTTTCCTTTTAAATTTGTTTTTTACCATTCCCCCTTTTTGAGAGCTGTTATCGCAGACGCTTCGCCCCTGCCTTATGGTTTTGACTTTACTTAAAATCTGTTTTTGTTTGAGCTCTGGTTTAATATTTAGTTTTTTAAAAGAAATATTTAAGGTCGAAAACGAGTTATTTAATGGATATAATCAATATAAAACAGGAAATCAGGCAATTCAAAAGTTGGAGGGTGAGGGGTTAAAAAATTATGTAGCCTTTGTCACTCCCAAAATGGGGACAAATCCCTTCATAATGTCCGTTAGGCTATACTAATAGCAGCACTAGCCGCAGAGTGTGCTAAAGATTGATAACGGAACGCTCGAAAAATAGTTTTCATAGAGTATTATTGCAATTTTAGGGTCTGTATGTCATCAAATTTTTAGTAGTATCTCCAAGCCTAACAACTACTTTAAAAAATTCATCAATACTAGCTTTTTAGTCCGGTGAATTTAAAAAAAAATTAATGAAAAAAGTAAGTGGCGTGAATTATCCATACGTAAGGCAGCAGGAGTGCCGAGACTGGCGAGGAATACCGATAAAACCTCGTTGTACAGATGGATGGAGCTGGCTTTTGTTCTTACCGCCTATACGATGGTACGATGGCAATTCCTTTCTCCAATTTTTTAAACCGTCCCCACTTCCCTCGCGCGTAATTTTTCTCTTCGTCAGCTACTTTATTTGAGCTCCAGATAAGTATTGCTTTGCATTCACTGTTTTTTTTATTACATACTTACGTTGTTTTAAATTATTCTTGCCGCGGTCTTTCTTTATTTAGTCTGTTCTCTGATTTTCATTGAATCGAAGATTATAATAGGGTTAGTGCATGTCATTCGTCACGATACTGGGATTTATTTAGCCATTTTATTTCGGTGTTCGTTCCTTAGCTTTCGTTGCTTTCTCGCTATAAATAAATAATACAATCCCTATTTGATCGTCGATATTGAACAAAGTATAATTAGGAATATAGATATTAGATTGTATAAAATAAAACAATGGTTCAAAGTAGATATAGAAGGCTGGTACCACAAACTGTATACCGAGCATAGAAACAAAGAAATTGGCGAAGAGAAAAACAAACGCGCTCGGAAAGTGGGGAGTTTAAAGCATCGAGGAAAGAAATTGCTCCCGTCTTGAAACAAAAGCCGGCTCCATCCATTTCTCGACTCATGATTTCTATCTAGAGAAGATTAGGTAATTATTAATTATTATTTTATTTATAAACCGTGAGAGCGTTATTATTGGTAAAATAATCTATGGGTAGCTTGGTACCATGAGTGTATTATAGATTGGTAGGCTTGACATTTCCTTAACAACTCTCGGAAGAACTTATTGGTGTGCAGGTTTTCTTAAGATACTTGATCATCGAAGCAACTAATAATTAATTTCTAATTTGGGGGACTAAAGTTGTTTTGGTTAATTACAGTGTAAAACTATAACTTCGTAATTATTAAGTTAAGGAGGTTTTAGTAGTTAAAGAGACAGCGAATTTAGTAACTAAAATATTTACTAGTGTTCAATAGATATTCGAGCGAAACTTACATCTTGGCCTAGAAAATGTGAAATTGCAAGGAGTGCATAGATAGTAATCACGAGCCGAGAAATGGCTATAGCTAGCTTTTGTTCTACAACGGAAGCAATTTCTGTCCTCAATTTTTTACCACGCCATTTTTCTCGCCCGCGTAATTTTCTTCTTCAAGTATTACTCTGTTTCTACGCTAGAAAGGTATTGCTTTGCGGGATTTAACCCGTGTGATTGGTTAAGAATATTTTTCTGTATTTATGTTCCGTAACAAAACTTCGGAAAAGCGGCCAAACTCCAAATCCTTTTATAAAAACTCAGTCCATCAGAATGATGATATTTCTACTGCGGCCAAAGCTGCTTTTTTGTTGATTTGAATTCGCTTTTACTTTCACAAGAAAAATGTTATTGGAGAATTCCTTCATAAACGACAGAATTATTGAGCCCAAACATTTGAGGAAAATACGAGATAATCTTAGTGTATATGGAAAAAAATCTATGGAAAATAACATTTTATTGGAAATATTAATATTAATAGCTTTAGTTACTAAACAAGATGATCACAGTAGGAAATCCTATTAAACACAAAAATAAGAATAATAATAGCTGTGAATTGTTATAATTAAAGATGTATCAAATAATAACCTATTAGTATACTTATTTTAGGTTTGGGTAGAAAAACAGTTTAATATAGAAGTTGTTAAAATACAGAGAAACAAATTTACCTGTTCAAACTTCAATATCTTGTTGAATTTCTTCTTGGAAGTTGTCCTCTTTCGTCTAGTATTTGTACCAAGTTCGACGTCTGCTAATTCAACAAATTGCACTTTTCATACAAACTTTAAATCTGCTGTACCTACTATTTAAGTTACTTATATTAAGTTTAAATTGATTTGAACAATTTATTGATGTCTTTTAAAAATAAAATAAAGTATGTTTTTGCTTTCAACCAATCATAGTTCATGGTTGAAAAAGATCAATTTCATAATATAAAAACCAGTTGAAATTTGGTAAAAGAATACGCATGTCTCATAGAATAATAAACAAATGTGAATGAGGTAAAACGGTACTCGAAGCATAGACAATTTTTTAATACAACTGAAGTAAAAACACAGTATTCTAGAAGGTAACAACGCGCCTAATGCAGTAAGTAGCAATATCCTCAATAATGAATGGCCGTAGATAAAGATGTATATCCTGGTTACGAAGGCAATCAGTCGTTTGGAGCGGCATAGAAGTGAATCTGCAAAATGCTTCTCGCTCAGTATAATTAATTACCCGAACTTCAATGGTGACGGCAACAAAAGGCGATTGTTTGCCTTCCACCCTGTTGAATCGATCTTGGCCCTAAAATACGGATAATCTCTTCTTTGTATATGAAAGAAATAGAGTTTTTATTTCCCTTAAATTCGGTGTCGGTTATGCTTATGAATCGTATTGGTAGGTAATTTAGGCGTTTGATTTATCGGAGGTGATGATATAGATTTATTTGATAGGTGTCAATGAGTGATTAATTACTTTTTGATTGATTTATTATTGTTACAATATCACCTGCGTTTTAAAACATACTATAGAAAGACTTCTACATTCAACAGATCTCGTTTTCAACAAGATGAAGTCGACTAAATAGGAATCTGAATATTACTAGTATTCATTATAGTAACGGTTTTTCCAAATCCATAATTTATGTCAGAAGTTGAATAAAATAAAATTATCAAGAATAATAAAATTATGTAACGGCAACCTTCAAATCACAATCTTCGGCGTTGATTTGAACAGTGTGGGAGATAAAAAGGCAGGGTTGTAGATAACGAGGCAAGGACAATAGCCGCCTCGCCAACCGCCAAATATGAACTCTCATTGTGTACTTAATTACAACGGGTGTCTTTGAGATATGGCTTGTACATTCCGCCACAAAGCCTGTCACAGCCAAATAACATTTTATCGCTGGAGCAATGTTTTCGCGTCTCAAAAGGCAAATATGTCTATGAGTAAATACAATGTTGGTAATCTCGATGGTTGAATGTATTTTGCAGGGAAACTGAGAGATTACATGTTTATATTGGTTTGTGGTTTCTTGTGTAGATTAAGTTATGTGGAAATCATTAATAAGAAAATTGTATAAGATAATTTATATAGGCAACGGAAAAGACTGTTTTGTAAAGAATATTTTTTTTTGACATTTGAAAACATGCTAATTAATACTTACTTAGGAATTTAGGACAATATATGAAAGAGATTTTTGCCACGGTACTTAGTAGAATTACCGCAGGGATTAACCTTCTTAATAGGTACAGAAGCAGAGTTCAGTGACCTAAAATAGCTCCTTATATTAGAGGTTGTTTTGGTTAAGAGCACCTATTTATATTTAAAAACAAAAATAAGTAAGGACAACATTTTAGTTCATTCTCATGTTCTAATAAAGTGTATTATAGCCCTAATTTTAGACAATTAGTGGCTACATGTATAGGAAGAATTTTAGGCTGTATCAGGCTTCTTTCACCAGATTGTTCATATTTGACTTATTGACTTTAAAACAGAACCTTACGAGTACCATTATGGGTCTACTGTGAAAACAATATAGAACGTGAACTACAAAAAAAATCGAGTAAAAGGAAATAAAAATAAAAGGCTGGCGATAACAATAATTTTAAATTAGATCAATTTAGGACGATAACGGCCCCAGTTATTATTTCCATAGCACCGATAAACCTTGTAAATGGTTTTCCAAACGCCCGGGTGCGCGGCGAGCCTTTTTATTAGGGTATTTGTCAAGATATTCTTCGGCTAAGAGGACTATAATCGAAAATTTTACGTCTGGATACCACATGTTTTCTGTTCGCTGCGAGTACTTAATGTGTTTAATGTGTTAACTTCTGACTTAAGTTACGAGCATAGTTATTATGAACTGTGTTAACTTAGACTGTGTATGGCTGATTTTTCGTGGCAAAGGTCGGTAAAGCCGAAGATAGCAGCCGTTGTTATATGTAGTGACAAATCAACGGTTGATTTTAAGTACAAGGTTGATTACTATGTACGAAAGTATAATCAACAAAACAGGAGAACTCTTAAGGAGTTACACAACCAATCGACTTCTGATAGGATAAAAAGCTATTGGATCGTTCATTAGACTTAAGTTTAATGGCCTTTACTCCAAGTTGATTTCTTTTCAAATCATAATCGTTCAGTTTAAAACCGTACCTATTTATGAGCATATCCTGCAGCTATTTCGAAGTTTTAAACATTAAAAAACGATAAATATAACATATTCTCAGCATAAATATGTTTAATCGTTCTACGAATTGATAGTGCAGGGACATAAGCTGTTGTTTATTAACCAATAACACACAGCTCCGCGGCTGCTGTGTGCAAATTTGCATGTTTAATGAAATCATCGTAGTACGTGATCGACGTTCATTGGACAACCAAATTGGCTAAATCCGTTCGTTTGTTTGTTTCGAACTAATTACAAAATAGCTAGTGAAATCATATGTAACGTGGGAACGGGATTCTTTTACGGTTAAGTTGGTTTTGTGCTGCTTTTCTTGCTGAGATTGTAGCAGTTTGATGGGACTGGCTGCTAGGTCTGTTTTATTATTTGTTCTTTCAAATTAAACAGTAAACAAGAATGGTGGTTGTATTTTATGATCTTTTAGAATCATCCGAATAGGCTTAAATGTTTTGATCATTCTAACGTTAATTTTTCGGTGTTACGTTTAGTTACTCAATTCGTGGATGGCATTGACCATTTATCGTCTCTTAAACTTCTTGATATGTACTTATTTCTTTAGCAGCTATTGGGATTAAAACATTAAGTAGATAACAAAATTAAATCAAAAGTCCTGTAAGCTCAGAAACATTAATGTCGTCCCGTCATTTGTTCTAGGTTCCAGCTGGGCTTATTAGCCGTGTTTTTATGCTGTACACTTTCATTAAAAAACTATTAGCGTGGGCTCGCAGCCGCGTATTCTAATTTGCATATTTAATGAAATCGTTGTTGTCCTCAACGTGTTCGCTTGTACAGTAACCGTGCCCTTTGTATTGCAAACTAATTAGATACCTACCCGTTGTCAACTAGTTCCTCCTAGAAGTTTCGTGGTGTGACGCATCGTAAATGACAATGCAATTGAAGCAGAAGATTGTCACTTTCTTTAATGGGAATACTGTAAGTTTTTAGTCCTTAGAATACCGCGCTGTATACTATGTATTTGAGCTTATAGGTTCAACTATTGTATAAGTGGTTGATATGTGTGTTAATTAGGTCAGAAAGAAAACTCGAAGGCTAACGTATCAAACATTTCAAATCATAAACATTAACTTCAATTTTATATTTAAAGTTGCAATTAAATGCAAATCGTGTAGTAGGTAAATACAATCATTTTACGTTTTTTCAGGCTAATTTTGCATTTTTATTGAGGAGATAGGGGTAAATCTATTGGGTCAATTGATCGTAGTATTAAATACCATTAAAGTTATCTAGTATACTTGGTTTTTGCTGTTTATGTTGAGTATTAAAAACGATTATAGTTACAGAAGCTTTATCAGGATTATTATAAGACATAACTCTAGCTCTCACTGAGGAGGTTTTCAAGAAAATAATACAAGGGTTATTTTTAATTTAAAGATAGCAACAGTACCACTGGATGAAACCAGCTGCCGATACCAAGAGTATTCTATCCTATAAAAGATTTCATTGTACTCAGAACAGATAAAACATTCCCCATTGTTCTATTATGCTGTGAAAGTTCAACATTTTCGCAATTTCACGATTGCATAGCGGTTCAGTTCAGTAATTTTTAGGCAATACTTCCTACATGAAATGAGGGTTCTTCAATGCTCGGTTTATTTATACGAGTTGTAATTTAGCACCACTTATTATAAGTGAGATTTGCACCTGGTAACTGTATGTATAAGGTACCTGTAAGTATCTATGTATACTTCATATAGTTATCCTAAATTACTAATTGATATTAAATGCATAGTCGTGGCGCATAAGCAGGTAAACGAATCTAGGATTAATTATGATGGGTAAGCGGGCATTTATGATCGCTTTAATGTTTCAGAAAGTAAAATTTAATAGTGAATCAATATTTTTAACGTCTAATGATTTCTGTCTATAGTCAATTCAAACCCTTGGTACGTTTCTCACTATTTTTTACTACACGGCCGTAACCCCATTCCTGAAACATCTCCTTTATAGTCGGGCATAAATTCTGCATGATTTGACACAGATCAATGTTGTTCTACGCGAATAATGCACAGACGTCGGCACTGGAACATACGTCCGTGCCCAGGGTCATCGGTCACCGGATAACGCGGCGATCCCAATTTCCGCCGCTTGGTAGGATGTCGCCTCTCGCAGGGTTGATACCGGCGCAAATGCCCGTTTGCTAGCTTGCCTCCGATAAATCGTAAACAAAGCATTCTATTGAAAATGTTTACTCAACTCTATTGACCCTTATTGTTTTAAATAACATTATCGGTTGAGTTGATGCATCGCGTGTGCAGAAAATTGTCTGTTCTAGTGTAAATATAATTCTGGTGTGTAAAAGACTTCAATTATTTTGAGTCTAAGTAAACCCTCGTATATATACGAGTAAGTATATTGTACTACCTACTGTTAGTTCAGATACTAGCTAATATGATAAAGCTAAGCAAACTTGACGGACGGAAAACCAAATACTTCCCATGAAAAACCTCGTAATCGATTTCCGCTGTAAAATGATTCATGGAAATGGGTCAAAATATTGGTATAAAACAACTTAATTGTAAAACGGTATGTAAATGTTCGTTCGGTCGACCGTTTCAAAATAAACCGAGAAATGTCTGAATTATGTAAAGCTACCCAGATTGGTGACCGAGCTGTGTTTAGCATGTGTAGTGAACCACCTATAGGTTAATATAATGTTGTACCTACTATCTTCATATTAAGAAAGGCAGGTATTATATACCTGCTTTTAGGTACTTGATAGGTTTTCATCACAATTGATACTGGCGCTTTCTCGTATATTTACATTATGAGGACTCGATAACAATAAAAAAGCTGCTTAAATGATATACTTCATCTTAAAAAATAGCCCTCTCCTTGGTGTCAATTATATCGTGTTTAGATTTAACCTACCATAACAGACATTTATAAACTAAAATGTTTTTGTTTTGAATCTGATATTTGTAACGTAATAAAAAGTTGCATGTTATTTAATGTGTTTAAGAGTTTCTGCTTACTGCTAACTCTGTTGCTTTAGTGAGCATAAATATTAGCATTAATAAAGTACGTGTTGGTCGGATCAAGTGGGGTAGTCAATTTCCGGAGCTCTCGGCTCGACTTGGCTGCGATTAGTGGATGATACGATGAGAAACATTTCTGGTAATCGAGTCCAAAAGTCGTTAAAATTTATATGGAAATACACGCTTGTGAATAAAATTAATGTTTTAATGAATTATTTATCATACCATGGGACGCTCATGGATTATTATCGAACCAGTATTTAAATGTTAGAAAAAAATATTCACATAAGTATTTACCTACATATGTTCTCAATGACAATCTTATTAGATTAGCTCTTAAATATAATATGACCTAACATACAGATCAGATAAAAATGAAAAGTGTTATATTAAAATTATATACCTACTTCTGTAAATAAAACTCTAAGGAGGCTTCACAAATGAGCAGCGGAATCTATCTGCGAAAAAATATATTCAGAATTCAGAAATCTTCGTAGACGGGAGTTCCACTGAATTAATAAGCAGACGCTAAATTTAAATTTAATGAAACAAGTTGCTTGAGTTAAAGCTGTTCGAACTGTAGCTGCGTCCTGCCTACCTTCATTACGACGAATTGTTAATATGAAATGTAATTAACTCCTAAAGAATGTCATTTAAGTTCATTTTAAGACATTATGAACTCTATCTAGCGAACTAGTTTTGCGAACAAGTAGACTACTTTTTAGTTGAAATTTAAACAAAAGACTGATATAAGTGGAGCTTGTTATAAGTTTAATAATTAAAATTCAAGGCAGCAAGTCAATTACATTTCAAACGGAAATCTATTTTTCCGGATTTGCACAAACATTTTCTATTTGGGTCAACGAATGAAAGCGGGCGCGGTGTGAAATGCTCAGTGGTGCCATGATTCATCGAAATTGCATCGTAATTGGAAAAAAATGTTATTGCTATTTGACGTATTGGCTTAGTTCACCTACTCGACAGTCATTATGTTATTTGTGCTATTTTGATATAGGAAGGTTTCGTTTAGAAGTACACGGTTTATTCAATAGATAGAAACAATTTAGACAGACAACATGTATGCAAGTGCATTGAAAAGGTAGATACAATTAGTAGGTAGGTAGATTTTACAAACAGGGGCCCAATGTTTCACCGACTTTTAATATTAAGTTAAGTTCAGATTCATAAGAATTTTGTTATTTTTAACGTTGTGAACACCTACTGTTTAGACAATACCGAGACCATGCTTGTTTAAGAGAGTTTAAGGACGGTTAAGTGCCAATTATAGAAGGCCTACGAATAAGTCCAGCACTTGACTTTGAAACGCAGACAGAAAATAATATTGATACTTAAATATCTTGTAAAATGTTTAATATAAGTGGAGTAGACAGTTTTCCAGGTAAAAGGCTAGCAAATGACATTGCTTTGTCTAAAGAGCATCTGCATTTATTTATGTAGTTATACGGTACTATAACGTTAAACACTACTAGTGCTTCAAGCACTGTCTTTGTTGTATGAATAATATCGCACGATAACCGCCATCTAGGAAGGAAAGTAGGACAAAACCTACGATCGAGTGGTTTTAGTCGATTACAATCGATTACAGTCGATTATTCTCAAATTTATGGAAATAAAGTGAACGCAGAAATTAATAGTTCCTTTTAAAACCTTATCTGATTTCATAGAAACCAATTTCCATCATCCGTTTGTTTCTACCGTCATATTCGTCCATCTCGGTTGTCGCGTCGTGTGATACATTTTCAGCAGAAGTGTCCATACAATCAATACGAAGCTTTATTGCCACACTTGTTCCTTTTAGTCGGTTACATTTCCCGCTAAAGCCGAATTCGGCTGCATTTTCAATTGTTACCGTCGCCATTTTCCCCGCGGCTATTTCGATTTTAAATTTTAGTATTTTTTCCTTTAGGTTTACTATGAATTCGTCTGAGTTTCAATAAACGTCTCTTTTATGGTCGCTATCACCTTTCCTATTTTTTTTGAAAAGGGATTATATGAAAAAATATTAACTTTCATCATCATGGTACCGTATCTGCTTTGCACGTACGACTTTAACAGTTCGAGTACATAAAGTTTGTATAGTAAAAAGGTACATAACGCTACATTTTGTGCTTAATATGTGTTAAAAATACAAATATTTGATAAATTGACACTCGCACAGGAACTTTCCCACGTAGTCCTATTATTTTCCTAGATGGCGTTGGAACGTATTCCACAATACTGATCCTAATCCTATCGATCCTAATCCATACATAATGTGTAATAGCCGATTTTCGAAAGTAGAACGAGTCCTCAAGTATATTTACGAATAACAGAGATTTTCCAAAACAGTAAGAACGGGAAAAAAGATACAGAGAGAATAAGATATTAAAAAGTAAACCGGCTTGATCATTTAAGCGTGGATGTTGTTGTTACCTATCTCGAGCTAAGTGTTAAAGTAGCTATTGAACTGGTTGGATTTGAATAAAAAGTACAAGGCGAGAATTGAAGTAGTCTTTGACAAGCACTTCGGCTGGGGCGGGCTTTCGGCGCGCGTTTACTTAACGCGACTTCGCAAATGCTACTGATTGCTTGTTTGTCGTACAGGATTTTTATTTCGTTCACCGGCGCTCCACTTTAACGTCTGGAATTTTCGATTTAACTATTTTGAATTTGCGTCATATTGGTTTTTCTTATCAATGTCTCCTTCGCTCCAGTAAGCGCGCTCACCTTTACTCTTGATCAGATTTGTCTAGTTACAATTTGCTGCACATTTTTAAATAGGATTTACTCTGAGTCTCTCCAATTTGCATATACGTATTTGAGGACATTGGAAAGGTTTGAGATTTTGAAACCATTATGTAGAATAGTAGACTAGGTACGTATTTTATTAACAAGACTTGTTTTTTGTCTGCAGAAGACATGTCTTCAAGGTTATTTTACTTCATAAAACATTTTCGTTTGTCTCAGCCAGACAGACTGATATTGGTATTTGGTAGTGACAGATTTTTCCATTGGATTTCTGGAAACTTGAACATTAGGTACATATTACAATACAGAAATTTTGACATCCAAGTCAACCAATTCTGATAAACAGAAAATGTGTTGAGAACGAGAGTGAATATTTGGGTTCTAATTTCAAATAGATTTTCAATTCAATTTCAAGTTAATTAAAAAGTGGATGAGCTGACGAGGCAACTTAATACTACAGGGAATGTGTTCGTTGTTGCTTCTGTATCAATAAAAAAGGTAAACGTAGAAATAATAAATAACAATACAGCGTACATTTTGGTGGAATTAAGAAGATCCTTTGTTTGTTTGTCGGAATCCAGTGGGATCGTGGACCGGGCGAGCTGGTATCGACAAGCGGCTTAGTTGTATTGAAATATATTGCCGGGAAGGGCTCCTTACATACTCTATCCTTTCTGAGAGTGGTGCAGGGTATTCAACGACTCAACCTGCCGCTGATTAGGAAATAATGATTAATGTAAGGGCTTTGTGAAGTTAGCTTTAGGTGTGCAAAAAGAACGTGATTAAGGAGTGTCTATGATGATTTTATGTTTTAAGAGTTATGTGGTTAAGTACTTTAAATAGTGTTCTTCGGAGGTCGCCTATATTTTTTACTGTATGTATTTAATGGAAATAGCATGGTACCTAATATTATTTGCATTGGCAATGGAAAATTTTGTAAGAATGTATGAAAATCCGTACTAAGCAATTGTTATTAGATAAATATTACATTCTTAAATTTTCGAAATAAGTTAATGCCTCTTGCAGTTTTCTCGCAATTATTTCAAAGTCGAAGAAAATCCAATTTCTCCGACATTATAATAGCTTAATAGTTTCAATATAATGTAGTTGAAAATGAGTTTCTCGGAAAGTTAACAAAGTACGCGTATCTAAAATGAAATATAGCGACATATACAATGAAACATAGCGAGTATGCGCAGGTGCATCGCAGCACGTTACTTACACAATAATAAAGTTTTATTTATATCTATTCCTTGACGTTCTGAATTCAGCGACGCGCACTCTATTTCAGTTATAAAATTTCAGTCGGACATATTTTATTACACTTCCTATTTTGCAGAACGGTACTCGCGATTGCACGTGTTGCGAATTTTAAATTATTCCCCCGGGAGTTTTATTGAAGTATTTGACAATTTACGAGTGTAAGTCACGATAGATTGGCATAACAGATATGTTCAAAGTTATAAAATGCACTATTTGAATGTCATGTACGTACAAAATAGTTGGAGAGTGGTGAAAATTTTATCATGACAATTCTTTTTACAATTTTGCAACTGGTACTGCTGGGCTCGGGTTTTCCTGCAGTGAAAGAGTTTGGGAGCATTGTAATACAGACAGATACATTCATTGCTCTGTGGTAATAAAATTGTATATTGGCATTAAAATGCACCTCCTTGAAATTCAAATCTATACAGTTGACAGTTTTGATGCCAAAGTTCCGGACACACTTCATTAAATGTTAAATGTCGCCTATTATACTGACAGTTAGAGAGTTGGGTTTACGCGTCATAAAATAATATTTATTACAAGGAATGTGTCCAAATTAAACTCATGACTTTTAGACACAGTCTTTTGTCCTTGCACTTGCCTATGCAACAATAACTTAAAAGATTAGGCTGATTTTTATAATAAGCTGCCAAATTAGCAGCAAAGCTACTTACTGGTAAGTGCTCACCGCGTTCCTTGTTTAAAATGTGACCAACAAGACGAGGTATCTAATAGTTATTAATCTGATAACCAGAATTTCTGACGGCGTAACTGAAAGACATTATATTAACTGAGTGATTCAAAAAACAAATATGTTTCTATCATATTCAAGGAAATCTAACTACAATTTTGATATTTCAAACAAACACGACTTTGTAGGAATAAAAGAAAGTGTAATCAGTCGTCGTACGTGTAAGCAATGTAAGATGACAACAGTTTAAGCGTCCTGTGTTTTTCCCTGAGGACTATCTATATCTGAAAGCCAATAATATTAATCACGTCTATAAATTTCATCTTGGGCTTGCACCCGGTCCAATATCACAGTGACCCGAAAAAACCGCCACAGTATATTTAGTACGAAACAACGGCAATAAATAACTGACCCGGAAAGGACAAAGGTTCAAGAATATCGCCCAAATGAATTGAAAGGGCCTCATACATAAAACAACGGCTTCCTTCCGATATAACACTGCTGGTGTCACTTCACTCGCGAAACATTCACATTCGTAGTTATTGCGGGCATTGACTTGTGGTCAGCGTCCACGCATGTCCTCTATTTTATTAATGCCTCTTGATATTTTATGTTCTTCTCCAAATATCTACTAACATTACTAATCTAAAACACAAAGAGAGTTTCTCCAGACCACACAAAAATATTATATTGTAATTAGTCACATTCGAACACCATTCTTTTCCTATCTTTTCGTCAGACATTGAAGGCTGTTTCAAATTGAATTTCACAAATCCAGTCCTAATATTGTTGTAACCGAGATAGATAACAAATATTTTGAGACATTTTGTTGCTAAATACCTATTAATTGCAGATAACCTGATCCGATATCGGTATATACGTATTTTTTTGGGTCAGCTTTTTTATGAATCCTTAATTAGTAGATATTTCAGTAGTAGCATAAACGACATATTATTACAATAACACACAAACAGTGATGCGATGCTCATCAATAACACTCTCGCATGTGCATTGATAATGAACATTAATTACTCGCGTTACGGACGACGTGCACAATGGTCGCTTGGGTTTTGATAAATGTTGCACAGGATACTCATTCAAAGTAATCTTGCAGAAGATGAATTGCGAAGATATGTTTGGACAAGTGCTGTCGCGGTAGCGTGGTAGAATCTGTGTGTGTACAGTATACATTCCTGCGATCTTTAATAAGAGGATTGACGTCATAGCTTTAGTTGTTGATCAGCAAGGTGTCGGTAAAGGAACTGCTTTAAGGATGGATAAATCAAGGCACATCGGCTCAGACTTAAGGATGGATGGATCCAGATCCACTACACCCTAAACTACTAAGTTAAGAAATTATTCACACCAGATTACTCCCGATTAGGAGGGTTCTCGATTAGGTAGTATTATTCCGGGTTAAGGTTCTTTACTTCACTGCCTATCTTCTGATACTATTAACAATAAGCAAAGAATTATTGTTTTTAAGCTGAACCTTCCAAGCTCGCAGTTCTGTCCGCGTGAAGATGTCTTATACGGCCAAGAGGAATTATGTATTAGAATAATACAATAAGATATTTTATTACGTGTTTTATTAGATTCACTAATTAACGATTACTTGTAATCTATACTATAGTAAATTGCCTGTGCAATCTAGTCATGTGAACCAATCCCACATAAAAAAGATTTCACATTACGCGCACGTTAGCTATAAAGTTTAAAAAAGATATAGAACATTATTTTCAATCAAAGTTCTACGACGGAATTAATGCAGTGCGGTGAGTTCTGAAACGAGTGCTCTCCCGTTGTTATGCACCGGTGCGGGGTCGGGTGCGGAGTGCGGAGTGCGGGGTGCGGGGTGCGGAGTGCGGGCCGGGGAGCGGGTGGCGCCCACATAAATTTCGATTTATCGTTAACCTGCCAAACTTTCTGGACGCCTCACTCACTACCCACCGAACCCTATTTTATTTAACTTCTCCTCTACGGTAGCGTCATTATTTTTCCCGATACGTTAGTGTATTTACAAAACGGATCTCCCATTTTGTTATCGATATAAACTTACTTGACCGAACGATCAGTTAAACTAACATATTGGAGTTTTATTGTTTTCTTTTCCTCGTACGTGTTTACTTTATACTCAGGACTAGGATATCGCGTAAACAAAGGTGATACGACACGATTCACCGGAGACGATTCGAAAACAGAAAATCTTTGACCATCTTAACAACAGGACAACTATTATGTTTTCATAACATAAATCCAATTATTTTGCAATACATTTCATACTTTTATTACAGCGTTATGTATTTAGATTTAGTATCTTATAAGATCTTAATAAATACTTAATGCCATTTATATTGTATAACACTTTTACATAGGGTAGAAAATGGATTTCATACCCCTTATTATACAATGATTACTTTTAATCACGTCTTATATCTATAATAATACTTAGTATTATTAAAACACAAAATAAACTGGGATGAAACTACTTTGAATCAAAGTTAATCCTAGGATTAAAGTATGCGCGTTCACTAACACGTTTATTCAGAGATTTTTCTTAGTAATGCTGTAAACGCTTGGGTGAAAATCCTAATTGCAAGACTTTTTTACATTACGTAGCAAGATAGGTAATTTCAAGTAGCAAAGTGTGTACAATTGGAAGTTCTTGTTGTCATTTCTAGTGGTTTGTTATCGTCATAAAGTTGGTCGTAGTTGCGTCAGCTACGACCTGGACATGTTGCAGTTTTATTACTTTTATTTCCTGTTTGTTCGTGAGTTACTTTAGAAGAGAATTGTACTTCGACTGCAAATGGAAGTTTTTATTTATCTTTCGTTAGCAAAAATGTTTGTTACGGCGACGTGTATTCATTACTACAATGCGCCAGAAGGAGGGTAATGTTTTTGGAGTGTGTGTAATGTGTATGTATGTGTATTTACGTGTATTTTTTGTTGCGCTCTACAGTCCATACGGCTCGACGGTTTTCAACATGCGAGGTGTTATACGATTCATCTATGTTGTGTTTTTTACTCAAAATCGGAAACAGTCCAATTGGGTCGTTTTCCTTCCTTCATATCGAGCGCCCTTATAGCTTAGATGTTTCGAATGATATCATACAAAGAGTGTGTATCTCTCAAATTAACAGTACATTAAAAACTCTACCTGTCTTAGCATTGTGTTTTATGATTGTCAGTTGAACTACATACTATACAAGTAGTCCTCGGTAACAGAACGTATCATCAAATGAAAACAAATACCTATCCTCATTCATCAGTTTAATATATTCATTATCCTAAGTTATTTGCTTCCTCGCTACGAGGGGACCAATTCTCTATATTTAGACGTACTAATAAATAAAATTGAATTGTCTGGCGGTAATATAAATTAAATTAAATTAGTGTCCACCATAACAATATTTTTAGTACGTTTGACTGTTTGTTAGTTTTCGTATTTTATCTAGATTAGAACTATTATCATAATCTACATCACAAGAGTTTAAAATGTAAGGTAAAATGTCTGTCAGAACCATAAGGCGTACACAAATCTGAATGAAAAGAATTGAACCGCAGTCTTTGTTAACTTTTCTTGTTACTCTAGAAGTTTCTAAACGCTACCCTAATGACGAACGGATACAGCAATCTTAAACATTGTTTCTCGAAGCGAATCGAGTTGGATCGCTAGTGTATAATAGCAAAATGGAGGTGGGAAAGGCAGGTAGCTGACTCGGCGCCAAGTTTCCACGCAAACAAACCAATAAACGTCGTCTGCAAGACAATTTTAGGGGAGAAGACAATTATTTATCTTTCATCCGTTCATATTACAAAACGCAACGTCTATTTACTCGCTGGTGTGCCCGTAAATTTTGTAAAGGGACGGATTTGGATGCTGATTTCAAAGTTAATTAAATCTTTTATGTTTATTTTGAACCTTTATTTATCTGTACCACGCGGCGTGGCGAGTGTACGTACGGGCGGCAATTAAATGTGCGGATCGTTTGGAAATGTTCTATAGAAAGTATTTATGCTTGAGTTATTTTTTGACGATTGTAGATAGCAAGTGAGCTTGTAATGCCACCATCGTCTACCGCCCAAGGAGATCTGTGAAAAACCACGAATAAGACAGTTGGAGGGATCGTTAGTTAATCAATTAGTTCTGTTAAAAAAACTATTAATGAGAATTTTAGTAGTTGTTAATTCGTTAGTGAGTGAACTATGTAAGTTAGGACTGTTTGTAGGTCAGTCCTATTAGCAAAATATTGTCAGTCCAATTAGTATTCGTTATTGATCCCACTCGAAGTTAGTTAAACGATGTGTTGCTACTCCTGAGGATACTGGTTACCTTCTTGTATAATAGTACTTTGGTGCACAAGTTCAAAGCCGAAACACGGCGAGTCTTTTTATGGTTGACTCAAGCAAGAGGGTGGTCGCTACTTACTACTTACTTAAGACATTATTGCTTATAAATGTAAACTTCCTAAAACATTCCTCTTAGGGTACTAATAACTCTATTCCAACCAAGGTAGTTGATACAAGCGAGCGATTATAAATGTTAGACAAATACACAATGCGGTAGGCACTTGGAAAAGAGATTGTTTATACAGGGTCGTATGTTTTTGATTCTCCGTATGAGTTCAACCAAGAATAAATTACCGCAAGCGCTAGAAACAATTTATTTATTTACTGAGGTTAATTTAATTA
>LGAG01000118.1:270555-285163 GCA_001278395.1 Lerema accius
ATGGTATTAGCCAAATGATATTCCAACACTATCATCGAGGTCTCTTATTGTCAATCGACGATTTTCAAACACCAAATCTTTATTTTTTCGACGTGACCCTCGCTGATAGACTTTGAAAGTCGTCCAGAGCGCTGTTCGTCTTCAACGCATTCTCAACCCGGTTGAAACTCGTTGTAGCACTTATAAACGTTTTTTTGTGCCACAGTTTAATCACCAAAGACCTTACGCAACATTTTCAATGTGTCCGCACAAAAAATTCTGTTCTGTAAAAAAATTTGAAGCAAGTTCATTGTACAACAAAATCACCCATTATAAAAATCGAAAAACTCACTTTTGGTTGCTTACAAAAATAAGTGTAACTCAGAAACTATTAAACCTTTTGACAAAAAAATGATAAGCAATTGTTATGGACACTCCTATCAATCTAGGGGAAAAAAAATTACCAGCTTTCCTAATGCCCGGAAGTTTTAAATTACAGTTTCACCTTACTTTTTGATCACAGCATGTTATATAGTTGTGATATCCAGTCCTGATATTGTTTAAAATTCTTATCCCACCACTGATTCCTTTGTTCACCGATCGAAACTTTCTCCAACTGATTTACCATTAAATTGTATTGTAAAGTGCTCCATTTGGTACTTGTTGAGAAAAAAACAAGTTTCCGTAACGAATTGTGAATAGGGAGCAATTGTTGTCTCAGCTAACTTGTTCCCAACATAGCTGTATGAGAGAATAACGTTGAATGAAGAGCTATTGTTACGGCAGTTCCCGACAAAGAAAATCTGCACAAAGTCAACTTTATACTAAATATTTATAAAACTAGCGGTTTTGTGGAATGACGCGATATGGAATTTGACCGGAAAATGGTAAACAAAAATTCTATCGACAATGTAAGAAATATTAATATGACCGTAGAAAGAACTTGATACCTAGTTGCTTCAATGTTATTTGTCATACAGTAAAAAGTTTGTCATGATTGTAGACTACCCATAGCCTAAATAAGAATTAACCTAAGGAATGTACGAGTAAAGGAAATCATAAGAATCACGTGCGATTTTAGATTTGGTTATGGGTGAAAAAATAATAAATTATATCAAATGTTTTATCAATAGAGACAATGACATGCATGCAGTATGTTACATGCGATGCGAGTAGGTACTCGAAATCAAATAACCTACTACACCTTTATCCGTTCTTGTTCAATCGCTAATACGGCCGTGTCGAGCAGCTGCAATCAATCCCGGTCACACAAGTGGTATCTCATAAAGTGCCGTCTGTTTACTCACGGTCCGGCGAACAGCTACCGGCTTTGTTTAATTACGGTAACTTGTCCACCCAGATTAATGCACATTAGCTCAATCGGACCACATCCACGATTAACGTGGTTTGTATGCTGTACACATGTTGGATTTTTTGTGTTATAACATCTGCTTGGTTTGAAAGGTATGCTTCAAAATATTATAATGCCGTAAAAGCCTGATAGCCTAGCCTAGTGGCATAGAAGACTGAAACCTATTAATTCGAATTTTAAATACTTTTTTTTATATTAAAAATAGCAGATGATCAGACGGGCTACCTAATGAAGAGTGGTCACCGTCGCCCAGGGACTCGTGCAACACCAGAAGTGGCGCCTATGCTTTTCTGGTCCGCTGGTGGCTGAGTGAAAGCTCTCTTTACGCTTTTCTTGAGCCACATGTCGCAGCGCTGTGGCTGTCTAGCAGCTAGTTCATTCCAAACGATTGTAAAAGATTTAACTAGTTTTCTTTAAAAGAAAAACAAATGCACACGCTCTAACAACATTCATACATACGCTAGAAAAAAATTACCCTCCTTCTGGCGCAGTTGGGTAAAAATAGTCTTTGTATAAATTTCATGCAAATACTAAATTGGAATTAAAGGATTTCGATTCTTTGACTCGAGCGATATTTGCATGGCGACCAATCGAACCTAACACGTAGCGATAAATTTTGGGGCCTTCGGAATGAACCTCGGAATTTCATCTAAACAATGTGACTTTTCACGAGCCTCATTGAATTATGTGAAAAATCCAGGAGGAATTTCAGTGGGAAGGTATTGTGCGACGATGTGAGTGAGAGTCCCCAGTTCAATATATCCGAATATTCTTTTGAGATTGGAGTGACACAAAGAGTATTGTTACAGATGAGAGGGTTCCATTCCGTGCCGTTTTGTCACGCAGCGTTCCATAGATATTGTCTCCAATCGGTGAGTTACCCGCGAATTCGGTCACGTACCAAGATTTCATTTTAAACTCAGACTTCGCAGATAAGCTGACAAAAGGTTATTGGACTCTGGTTTTTGTTTTGCCCTCCTGAAATATGTAGTTATGTTTTTAAATCCTATGAGGAATTTTGTTCTTATTTTAATCCTTTCTTAAACTAAGAAATTTTCTCACTATTAAATTACGTTCGGCTGGCATGGTAAATTTACCTACTCTCCTACATATATCCAGAGATGAGTCCCGAAAAGAGTAAGTTACAATCAATTTATCAGTGGAGTTCTAAACAGTAACATAATTGTGTACGTTAAAAATATGCTTTTTAAGTATCACTGCATTTATTAAAGATTGGAACAACAAGACGTAGCTTATTTATCCTTACGTTTCCCAAAATCGGATATTGAAAGAGATTCATAGACTTTCATAAAACAATCATTAGTATAGATTGTGCATTATAAGTATGGCAATAACCACTTTTCGATATTAAAAGGACAGTAAAAGAGTTCGCTAGATGGAACAAACCTTATCTTATCCAAGTTTCATTCCTAGAACTTTGGTTATTAGGGGCCATTATAGGAAAGGCATAAAATCCATAAGGAGTAACAATGTCGCCGTCGGTGGTGTAAATTGTTTAATGGTCCACTTGCGATTGTCGTAAAACTAAATTTTTGTGGGTGACTGTAGAGGCGGGGGACTTCGGACCTCGTTAAAACTCCGCTCGTTCGATAAATCTTGGGGGTTTACGGTACTACAAAAATTGGGGACCTACCGGAACAACGCGCGCCGAGTTGGTTTATATCCACGCTCGGTAGTTTACTACGTTTACATAATAATTTAGAAACATTACGTGTGTATATTTCTATTCACATGTGAAGGAACGTGTAACTGTGAATGTGTAACTTTGGATCCTTTTTTAGGAATAATGCAGGTATGTATGGATTTGAGATTTGGCATAGTTAAAGTAAAGTTAAAGAAGAAGTGCAGAAAGCTAAATTTTGCTTAAAATATGAGTTACAGAAATTTTAAACGTGGAAAATAAAACGTACACCATTATGCGTTTTTATTCATTGGCATGGAATACATTATACGTGTCATGCGGGAGACCCTGTTGTCAGATAATTGACGTTGACAGCGAGTATATTATCAGCGGAGTCCTTAGTTTATTGTTTCATAAAATTAAATTAACCTTATTGCTAAGGTCACTCACACAGCTAAATTACCGTTGCAATAGAATACTCGTAATAGAAAAGCTTTCGTAGTAGCTATACCAATTTTCTTACACGATAACGATCTCTTTAAATTTTAGAGTTCTCAAACACAAACATAATACTGTAGCAAAATGAATATTAAAGTACAATAATACTTACCCGAGATAATATAGCAAAACTATCAGCGAGGAACAGTGCGGGTGAGAACTAAACCCACTAATGGCAAGCAAATGATAATGACGCGAGCTACAGCGCGGTAATGACGCTCGGACGATTCCATTCTGGATATATTCCAGATATTCCAAGATTTCCAACTTCTATTCATTTACTCTTACTTAAGCATTTGAATATATTCAAGATACTTTGGTTTAATAGTCTTTAGAAAGAGAAGGTGATATGTGTTCATGATCGGCGTGAAGCAAGACTTTTCTTGCTCTTTAGCCGGATTTTTTTTTGTATAAACAAGATGGCAAATTAATTATGTAGAGACGATAAGTTAGGTGCTACTATTGTTATCCAAAGGAAGGTAATATTTTTCGAGTGTATGTATGAATTTAACATTTCTTTGGAAGGCTCTATAACTCACAGATTTCACGTATTTCATCATTACGGAAGTGATAAGGGCCATAAAAATTTAAATATAACAATCCCACATCCAAAAAAAATTTTTTTCACAGTCGGGTTGCTTGTAATAATGATAAGTTTATTGTAACTTAATACTTACTACTTACTTATTATATTGTACTTACAAATGTTTTAAAGTTTTGTTAGTGACACAGACTGTTATTCAGCTTACACATTATAATGTATATTAATAAAATTCCATGTAATAAAATGAGCAAGCAGACTAAAACTCCAAAGTTTCAAAATAAATATTCCCTTGAAATATGGCGAAGACAATGTAAAACTCTGTGAATTCGCGAGCAAGCGAAAAACTTCAAAACTCCAACGATGACTAACGACAGTTCCTTCAAAAGAAGGAAATTTTTTAATTCAATTTTGTTTCTATTGAAATTTTATCGCATAAAATTGTCTGTTGACTGATTATAGTTCTTTTCCACTTCCAGCTTAAAGTTTTAACAAAGTTGTGACACTAACAATCTGAATTGAAGTTTTTATTGCTTCTAGGATTTATTGGATTTTGTACACTTACTCTAGTTTAGACAGTATAGAGTGATACTTTAAATAACTGGACCAGTTTACACCTTGGATTCCTGAAAAATTTACGAGACGCACAATATTAAGAAATATAAAAAGTGAATTACACAGAACTTAAAAAGAAGTTATTTTAATGGGAAACAGGAGTAAATCTAATGGTGTAAAATTAATGGTGGTTATTAATTACATAATTATCTAAATTACTCCTCAAAAAGCCGCTATCCTTAACACCTGTAGAACTGAGAAAGTTCTTAGAACTAGATGAAAATGAGCATCAACACAGGTTTAGGAAATTAAACTAACTCACCACATACTATGTTAGACTTGACTGCCGTCCGTAAATATGGCTGAAACAGTCTTACGTTCTGAGAATAAACCAAGTTAGAGTGAACTTATATATTATTACATAGGGTTCGACTTTCGGTACAGTTTTAAGAATAATGCGGGCATGAACGAGTTTAGGATTTGGCTTACTTAAAGATTGCATGAAAATTCGTGACTTAACTATTCTAATCAAACTTAATACTACTAATTATTACGATACGAGTATATTTATTGCATAAGTGAATTTTCAATTCGTTTTGAGATAACACATGCCTTTTACGGTAACTGTATCTATTATTCAATAGATGTCGCTATCGGTAACTCCTTGAATGATTCCATTCCATAAACCTATGAATAAATTATAATAATTACTCGTCTGTCCGTAGCACCATCAACCTTAACTAAAATAGTAACGATTATTTTTATGCAGTTTTAAATCAAAATAACACATGATCGCTTTAAATAAGATCTGCAATAAATCTCTGAGGCGATATACCTATTTACAAATTCCAGGGCTGTCTCGTACATCAGCATTTTTATACATCGTTATCCGATAGATGAGTCAGCGTGAATGTTAATGCATTTCGGTTTGTATATCGCGTTTCGTCAAATGTAAACCAAGCCGAGATCATCCATCACGCGGTGTTCCTATCGGCTACGAACTAGGGCTGTCAGTTTTGGTTTTAAATCTAATTAATATTATTATGTCTGACTTAAAAGTCAAAAGATATAGTAATAATTAGTGATAATTTGCACTACAGATTGATACGTCGTTGGTGTCATGATAAAAAAAGTGTAATTGAATTCGTTCTTATCATCTTTACTAGGCTTATTTGTTATCTAGTTTGTACCCTAAGCAAGAAATATGTCGATTGTGTTGTTTTTTTGTTTTCTTATCTGGGGAAGAAATACAAGAAATAAAGAAAGAAAAACATTTTGATGCTGCTAATTAGGTATTCGCAGTTGCCTTTACAAACATAACAGACAGGGCTCTACAATATAGTAAAAAATAGATTTTCTTGCAACTGTAACACCTAATGTTAAAGGTATAATTTTTATCGCGATGAAGTTTTATCCTACAAATTTAAAGTAACGCAAGTTTTTAATGCAAAACAACTATTAAAACCCCAAAATATTTTTTACTCAATTTTACTCACATCCCTACACACTGCACCTACGACTGACAGCCCTACTGCGGCGAAACATCTATCATCTACGAATGATATTTATTTAGCTCTGCATATTTAAATTCTTTTATTGAATTATAATATTGCGCCGAGGGCTCGCAACTAAAAGCCTTGGCGGCGTTTGCTTGGAGGTAAACAACAACGGAAAACTGTTTATCGTATTATATTTCTTTTCTCATGTATTTACATATTTACCTATACTCACACATGTTTTTAGTTTAAACAACAGAGCTTTTAGTAACAAACAAATATTATTAATCACGATCATTAACTTAACAAGAAATAAACCGACTATTATACAATTATTTTGGAGACAAGGTTATCTCTTCTATAATAGAGACGAATTCAAAGACATCACTATTATAATCCGTCAATTCGTTTAGACTTTAGGGCGTGCCAAAGAAATGGACATACAATAATATACGCTCGAAAATCATTACCCTCTTTCTAGTGCAGTCGGATAAAATCCTTAACAAGAGCAAATAAATACTCGGTATTACCGTAGTGAGGTAAAAAGTGTAAAGCCTTGATCAATGAGCCTTACCTGTTGCGCGACGGAAGCGTTTTCAATGACAAGTGAGTAAGAATGATGGGTGAGGTTTTTAATCCAGCGCAGTTGTGCAAATAAAATTTATAGAGCACCAAGCGGAACAATAAAACGGCATTACTGGCGTGAATTTTATCGACATTTTTAACAAATAGTATTTATGAAATGATTAATTTGGTATTTATATGTATTTGTTAAGTAACACCATACGATCTTAACGTTTATTGCGTATACTTTTAGCATTTTATATATCGGCTATTGCAAAGTTTTATAGAACCGTCGTAGTTGTTATTGTGAAACTACCGTAGCTCCGTCGTAGACGCTATAGAGGAGCTTCGTAGCACCTTCGTAGCGGCTATGGTAAAATTTTGGAGCAACCAAACAGCGTTTTTTAAATATACAGCAATCAAGTAACGACTGTTGCGAAGCTATATAGCCTCGTAGTGGATAATAATTATGAAACATCTGAAGAAGAAAGCAGCTTTTTTGTGAAGATTCGTAGCAATCTCGTAGCGATTATTGCGAATCTTTGTAGCTAACTCGTAGCGGTTACAGTGAAGCTATATTTATAGCATTTCCGCATCGGGCATTTTGAAGATTCTGTCTTAGTTTTCTTATTTATGAGTCTATTATAATTTTGTCTACCTAAAAACACGGATACCAATGAACAGCTAAGGGTACTTCGGCACCAAATTGCTGTGTCGAAATAGAGCTCTAAAGCTTTAAACACAGCATTATACATCACCATGACATAACATCTATATAAACATACTTCACAGGTGTATAAATCTTGGGTAAGTTTATATTCTTTTTAACAGGACCACTGCACCAGTAAAATCCAGATTTTAGAAATGCCATCAAGATATTAATGATCATTAAACGTCATTCAGTTGGCAGTAAAAGTAAAGTTCAGTTTACAGCGCGCATGTTGCCAATAATCCGGACGGTTTGATGAGTCCTGTTTACGATCCACAAGAGCGTATCGCTCAGGCGCGAAATAAATCGCTGACGATGCCAAATTTATGGCAGTTAATATATTTTCATGGCGGCGGATACGACTCTATGGTATTAACGTTCAATTTTATAACTGATGTACTTTTCATGGTTTAATTTCGAGTGTTTGTGCGTAAGTAGGTACTCGGTAGCGTGATGTGTTGTAGGCGCTTATCTTTAATATATAAACCTAGCGAATGATTGGTATGTTAAGCTCCTATACAGTTGTATCGATTTGTAATTAAAGGAGTGACCGAGTGTGGTTTAAAGCACAATTGAACCTGGCAGGTGATGCTGTTGTTGAGTTTTGCCAAGTGTTCAGAGTTTATTAAATAAACGGCTGTTTTTAATTCTATCATTATCAGTTAGTATTAGTTAGTATTAGTCAGATTGTTCTCTTACAATTATTACTAAAAAGATTGTTGTAAAAGTACAATCGCAAAGTGCCCAAAATTCCAAAATCGGATACGTTCCCGCATGAATTATACATACAGCGCTACCCCGATCTGAATAAATTCAGGTAACACTTCTTGTATTAATTATGAATGCGATCCTCGCGTCTTTGGGCTACTTTAAAATTCCTGATTTTCGCTGTCCGAACCTACCTAATTCCCATATAAATATGCGTGGTTTTATCGAGAGATTTTATCTTTATGTAATTTGCATGAATTTGTTAAATATACTTCTCAATTTGGTAAAATAAAAGCGTGAAAGGGTGTAGCATGTACTACGAAATTAACTCATTTCTAAGAATTGTTTGACATGGTATTTCCTTTAATTCTGCATCATTTTACCTTTTGCCGAAGCAGCATTTTCACCTTCAATAGTAAGTGGTGAATGCTAGTGCGATCAGAGGTCAAACACTTCTTTTGTTACGCTCTATGCTGCGAATTCTCACGACATTTTTTTCACAACTCTGTTTTGTAAAGACTTATTACCGAAACGCTATGATACGGAAACCTCGAAAAAAGGAAACGTAAATCATGTTTTCAGTTCTTCTTCAGTATCGGTGAGCACTTACCTATGTGCTTCGAGGTATAACAATATACGAAACGAGTTGAATGCACAGAAAGAAAAATTGTGTTATTCGCTTATACTAACTGGCTCAACAAATAATGCCAGTTGTAATTTTATTCATCGAAATGATTTTTTGAGTTTGAAAATGTATTTGAGTGCACTTAGGTAGATGATACTTGTAATAGTTGGAGGTCTTTTCATTTTCTGAACTACAATTCTACAATGTCGAGGATCACTTTATAAAATAATAGTGCCACTAGACTGAAGATTAGGTACAGTTTTTAGGGTCTCTTTGGATGTCAGCAAAACCTTATCACGTAACGTCTGTCTTTGTTCTCTGTATAATAATTGCGTCTTAAATTATGTTTGTAATTCACTTGAATTTTTTACGGACTTTGTTACTAAGTATTGTTCAAAGTCTAAGGTAACAATCATAAAATATCCTTCAACCAACCTCTTTTTTGAGGTTTACAAATAAGAAACATTTTCTTTCGCCGTAAATATTGCAAAGTAGTACGGACTCTTTCTGTACGTCTGATTTGATCTTTGCCGTTTTTTAATTAGTTTAATCTAATTCAGCTGTTTACTTAGGTATTTGACCTCACAAGGGGTCAGTCGAAGTAATGAGACAATGAAAGATATATTTATGAAAAGTTTGTTAGCGTTTTCTTTGTATTTAATGTATATTTTATTTTTGTATTAGGTTTGTCTGTAGCTTTAGCTATTACTCATGTTTAAGGGTGATAATTTAACTAACAATTAAACTCTTAACTGGATTATCTGTAAATTAAATTAACAATATTGCCTACTTTTAAATTCCTATCATCATCATTTTTTGTCGGCTTTTAAATAAGGATTATAGCTTAATGTAATAATGTTGTGATATTTTACACAATTTATTAAAGCCAAAGTTAATACTGAGGAAAGGTTGCAGTGTAGTCGGATACCGCCTTGGGACCTCATTTACACCGATCTTGTATGGCAACGAGTTTTAGTTACGACCCCACACGGAGAGGAGATTTATGTGATATTCACTTTGTAAATTAACTATATTTTAAACTGAATTTGTTGATTTTATAACCGTTAAATGTATTCATTTGAAAACCGAGTAAGACTTTCTTGATTGCGTATGATGATCATTTATCAGCATGTGCTTCGTCAATCCGATTGTCAACAGTGTACATAGTTTTGGGTGGTCTTAATTCACCGTAACTACGTAGGTAAAGATGTATGGAAGACAATTTATGTACAGAAGATTACGCAAGGAAATTAGATCAAATCAAATATATTAGGTAGTTTATTGTTGTGACTCATAAATTATTTCCTTTGGTGCGTGATAATGCGTGTATTTATTGTGTTGTATTGTACTCAACATCAAAGAACGACGGACTAAATTACAGTATCTCGACACAGTAATAGCGATTACCACGCGCTTGTGTTGAAGTGGTCTTCGCTATGAAGGCTTAGTCGAGGAGGTTAACGAGGCCAAGCGATCTCTGTTGTAGCACATCCTGTGAGAGTGAAGTGGGCTTAGGTTTCAAAGATGTAATAAACTACACTACTACAGTTATATACTACGCTGGGGCAGAATTCCTGGCGTATTTACTGTTACCATGCCTTTTAGAAAATCGTGAAATATTAATCGAATGGTTTGAAATCAACTAGCCCTATTTTTTATCCTAAAAGGGAGCAATAGCACGCGGTTGTAGTCGTTAAATGACATTTGTAGCAATTAAGTAATTGCTGATATATTACGAGTAAAAGCACATTACATGCGCAAATATGAATTTAGAGGAACAGTTTGTATCTAACTGTTTATTATATAAATTCCGCGTTGCCGCATTTGGACCGGAATCTGACAAAACACCTAACATGCTGACATGTTAAATTATATTAAAGCTGCATGTAAGCCT
Source organism: Lerema accius (assembly GCA_001278395.1). Lineage (NCBI taxonomy): Eukaryota > Metazoa > Arthropoda > Insecta > Lepidoptera > Hesperiidae > Lerema > Lerema accius. The sequence goes on from LGAG01000118.1 coordinate 281,139, forward strand.
TAACTTTAAATTATTTAACGCATTCAATTCTCGAAACTAATGTTATTTGTACGAAATATTCGTTAAACATTCTAATTGAAAATGCCCTGCGCTGCTTTAATATAGAAAATTTCTCCTATTAAAATATAGGTACGAGTTAATCGCATTCTTGCAGAATAATCCATTTTTATACGTTTACTTAAGTTATTGACGAATAAACTACTCTTAAACAAGTGTGCTTTATTCAATTTTTTTACAAGTAATGCCCTCAAACTCAACCCATGGCTTATGTGTCTCCTTATAAACGAAGAGGCCTTAAGACACTACACCACGCTGCTCCAATGCATAAGAAAAATGTAATCAGAACTATCTGCGCTTTACGACACATTGACGTAGCCAAAAGTATCTACCCTTATAACATTTATCACGCCAGCTATAACTATTGTGAGCTCTGATAAAGCAGATGGCGTATTATTAAAGTACAAAGTTCTACTTAAACATTAGTTAATTAGGTTTTTTATAGACAATTTTCCAGGCACTGGTAATTTCATTGCAGTTGTTCTTGCCAGATCGTATCTCGCGAGTCGTTCATTCAATAAGCGTCGTGGAAGGATGAGACACATCTGGCAGAGAATCGGATCGCGTTATTTTTAGTGTGTTATGAATTAAAACAAGTTTATTATGGAATGTACCTATTTAAGAGGTTCTTCACGAGATTACGAGTTCCTTTTATAGACATTTGTTCCGAAAAAGAAAAAAGTTAAGTGTAGTTAAGTTAGTTAAAGTTTTGACTTTTTTAAGTGCGCTGTCATTTTTTAGTCAAATTAAAATAATTTGACTTTAACTTTTTAGGATTAGGTGTCAATTTTTGAACGTTCTCAAATATTCAATCATCGTAACCATTTGTCCCACTGCTGAACTTGAGACTCCTCTCACAGTGTGAGGGGTACAGGCTATAGTCCACCACGCTGGTCTAGTGCGGATTGGGAGACAAATAAAATATTCAATACAAGGCCTTAAGGTGACGAGAGACTAATTCGTTGAAGTAGCTCGCACTCGTATATAGGTAAGATTCAATGAAGCGTTACCCTCGCAAGCAAACTTCGCTCTTCGCACTTCGCAACTTTCCTCAGTCCGCTCCTTAATCGAGTTGCCGTTAACTTTATAAAATGCTTCGTGTGCCTGGTTTATGTTTTGCACGCTGGTTAAGAGCTTTTCAAGTTTTCGTTACCCTTCAAGTTGCGCTGAAAAGGAACTTGCTAATCAATCTAGCGCTAGAGTTCTGACCTTTTTATGTTAGCTCTTCTGTTCGTAATTTATTTATCGCTCCCTTTTTTAGAGTTTTGTGACTGAAATAATTATGAGATTCTGGTTGTAGATACGATCTTTTTTTACTAAAATTTTTACGAAAATAACGGCTTACATACTAAAATACCAACGTAATATTAAAGTATAAAAGTTTTAGCCAATTCCTTAGTTCCAAGAACTTCCTGGGTTTTCTATTGAACAAAGTATCTCGAGTTCAATTAATCAATCAGCAACAGTTATAGTCATGTTACTGTTTTTAGATGCTAAAATGCGAAGTTGCTTGATTATTGTAGCTATTACCCGACAGGCATTAGGGATATACTGGTTTGGAAAGTAAGCGCTATGATGGCAGAATTTTATGTAGCTTTAATTTAATCCAAGCTACCACTTCATATTACTGTGATTAACGATATCGCGATAGATAGATAGAAAACTAGGTCAGAAAACAAAGTAATAGCCGACCTTATCACTTAGATAAGCTGCAGTAAAAAGTAATTGTCGACGAGCAAAATCAATCATAGCATCACTAATTCTCAACTAACAAATTAAGCTAACGTAAATAATATCAATCTCAATTAGAGTCACGAAACGCATTGGCATAACCGTCCTCATTACAACGACGTAACGAACAACAATTTGCTCGCAAATGGATCGAATGCGGCGCTGCGCTGCACGTTGAAAAATATCTTCATTTGCATTATTGGGGGAGTCACGAGACCGAAATGTTATTTATTTTTCCTGTATTATACGTTTACTGCACACGAATATTTAATCATTTCTGTATTGGAATTATGAGTTATTGGTACCGGATAAACCCTTGCAAATCTAATGAAGGCCTTGCTGAAAATTGTGCTGTTTTACGAAAATTACTTTTTTGTACGTAGTAGCTTGTAGTAGTAGTAGTTCGGATACCTATTCCACAAAAGATATACTTTTCTCGATGATGTAGTGCCTATACCTTTACTTCTATAATTAGAACCTCTGGTTACAAATATTTTATTGGGGTTGGAGGCGACATAGTAAAAATATATAACCAACGTCACTCCCACAATGTTGACGAATCAAATGTCATCATATATATTGAAATCTGTCAAGCCGCTTAAGTTGTAGAGCGTGTCAAAGTAATTGACAACTATACATGCATACGCTCCAAAATCGTTATTTTATTTTTATCGCGATTGGGTTATAATTGCAAAATTAATGCTTTACTCTGTTACTATAAAATAAGACAGACCCTTTAAGTTTTAAAATAAATAGATATTCATATATCCTTTAAGTTTTAAAATAAATAGATAGAAATATATTTGTCACTTTTTAGCATTAGATGTAGGTGAGCGCAATAAATAATGAGATTAAAATTAGCTGGAAAACAACTTCATCAAATTAACTTGTCTCCGTCTTCACGTCAAAGTTAACAGCGAATTTTCGGGACTTAATCCCTGTCTCGTTAATGTTTCGTTAAAAGCAGACTTATAGTCAAAAGTATCCGTTTTAAATCCCATAAACGGGAAACTTTGTTGCTTTTGAAGTTTTTTAAAGGAAAATACTTAGCTCGGTCGTTAGTTTAAGGTAAAATTTTGCAGGGAAAAGGTTTAATCTGGTCCATTAAAATTAGCTAAAGAATGAATTAACATTTGGTGTTAACGATAATGTGAAGAATAGGTACAACATGAAATGTAAGGATTAAGTCTTACAACTATAGGTATGAAACGGACGGTATTAAGGGTAGACCTTTCCCGTATCAAGGACGAGTAAGGGGTGATAATGATTTTAATGAAATGAAGATATTGTAAAAACTTTTTCGCAGTAGATACTCATGTGACTCCCTTTACCGTATTAAGTTGATACTGTAATTTATTTCTATTTTGAATGAAACTCAAGGAGAATTGGCAGTGAAATGTTGCATAAACCAACCTGAACGAAATACGGTAAAATTGTCAGAAAATTTTGCGTGACACACATACTTATTCCGACATGAGTTATTCACAGATTTCAATTATGTAAAACAGAGTTATTGATTGATCAAATTTAGAAGACGAATTGATAATCTCATTTTATATATTTTATGTATCTATCAATAAAATAATGCTCTTACCACCTGACAAAACCTTTTTCAATTCATGTTCGCCGCTGAATTTAGAGTGCTTGGTGAAATGATGCGTAACAGCGAAATGAGGGCATAAAATTCGTTCATCGTGAACATGTGTTGTACAAAAAACGTATGTGTAAGTAGTTTTTGCGGTTGCTAGGGAATAGCCTACAGATACATTACCAAAAAAGCTGTATTACCTAGGTCTTATAAGAACTACAGAACAAACAGGTATGTTATAGCAGCGACTATAACTATAACTAGTGGTAACTAATTTAGGGCTAAGAAGTATAGAAAACAACATTTAAATCTGTACTTAACAGGATTAAGTTAATAAGAAATACCTACAAAACTGGATTGGGGTGATAATGATAACGATAGAGACGAGACGGAGATTACCGTGAGACAATGGCCAAATAAACACTTGATTTGCTCAGAAATTGAATCGTTATGTTTGGCGGCCCGTGAAACCTCAGTCTCCTCAATGAACACCTCAGAGGTGAATGAATACAGAAGTGTGCTCCACCTACAATTAGTGTTTGGTTTGTTAATTAATACTGAACATGATGATTTCAAAAAGTTGTTGTAGTAAAATAATGTTACAGGCATAATATTTTAAGCAGTTATTCTCACTGTGAATACTATAAGT
>LGAG01000118.1:290710-320852 GCA_001278395.1 Lerema accius
CGCGCTTTGCCATATAACACGGTTTTTCAACAAAACTGTTTCACACAAGTAATAAGATGAAAAGTGAAGTTAAGTAGTTATTATTAGCTAGTTAGATCTATATAATGACGATGAATAGTGATTGAGAGTTGCGGGAATCAACTATTACTTTAAAAAACAAAGGTTGTGTACGATATAACCTTATATTTTAACTGCTCACCTTTCAGCGGTCGAGGCAAGTATATTTTAAAAATTTAACATCACTTTTAGTACACCGTGAGCGGAATTACCGAATAGGGAATAAAGTTGGAGTGTTCGATTTAGAACTCTTGTCAGAGAACGTTTTAGAATTGATAAGGTTAGAATTTTATACCTGATATCGAACAGCAGAAATTATATTATTATTGAAAAGTACAATGGGTAGGTAATAAATATTACAAGCAAAGTATGCTGTAACAGTTTAGTTTATGTAAGCGGGAATTACATAATATAAAATTGACATAATTTATTTTCTGAGTCTTTCAGACATTACATAATTATTTTGTACGTATGTAGAATCTACGGAATATTGAAGGAATATAAACTTTCGATATTCTGTGGTAGAATCAAAGACGAATTATTATGTATCAAATTATTTGAGCTCTCTATTACCTGCTTTCTTGAAACCATAAGCCTTGCTAATTGGTAGGCAAACTGTGTTCCTTAAACAACATTATACACTATTCAAGACCTTTTATCTTAACTGATTGAGGAATGAGGATCCTTTGAATTTTCCTATACATATCACTTCAACTGACAAATTTTGAACGAGGTACGAAAGGGTGTTACGATTAAAGTCAGCATTTCACTTTCGACCTTATTTCAGTCGCCTCAAATACACATTAGACATCTGCAAACATGTTGACGAAGATTATCTACCGTTGAGAGCGGAGTAGTCTAATTACTCCTCTCGACAGCGGCCGGATTAGCCTTCTTAGCGCGTTAACTAGGGAGCAATATGTCGGCAAAATAACCGGAAATTCGCCACGATTCGTCTTCGTGATCTCGTCGAGATTGCACTAAGCCCCAATAACGGCGAGCGATGTATCGCCGTGCACTCGATGCCGGTATTTAGCTTACTATGAAGGTGATATAACGCTGTTCAGGTTATTGTATCACGTAGTACAAAATTAGCTGTAATATTAGGAGTTGTACTAAGAAGTACGAAATTCAAGATCTATTAAAGGCAGTAAAGGGGTTTTAAACAATTCGTTCATTAGTAGACTATTTAATTTACAATACACTAAACTAGAGCCTACTGTACCTACTTGGTATCTTACGTAATTTGAACAAGTCTGTAACCTAGTATCATGGGTTGAGTGATATCCGAGCGAAGGAAGGAAGGCTCCGAGACGCTATTATCTGCACGGCTAATGCCTTTTGTTGAATCTATTCACACTGGAGTAATTAATAACGCCCTAGTGATTGTGTTCATGGCATCTTAATTCACCTCAGAATTTAGCCGATGATTTCTAACACAGATAATAAAATACATACTTTAACGACGGGATTACATAAAACCATTCTTTAATTGAACAGCGCCATCTGTAATAGGTTTCCTAAATTAATATTTAAATAAACGCGATTATTTATACTAATTTAAAAATATTATTTGTATTTAATTCGATGAAATAATTTAAATGATATGAAATAAAATAATTCTAATGAAAAATAATATTACTAATAGCATACAATAACATAAGGAGTTAATTGTAGATGGCGCTATTTAATTATAATTATGTTAAATGCAATAAGTTCGAATTTCAATTTGCCTTCCACTATAGCTTGTCGTAGTTTCTTAAACCGGTAAGCAAGACATTAACGATTCGATTCCTGCGAGATAACTGTTTATTTAGGGTTTGAGTATTTAGGATTGTCCCTTACCCTTACTAACTTGTGCTTTAAATCAAATAAGTTTTCGCGAGCTGGGATTATGTGTAAATACCGGTATAAATACAATTTAGTCAATAACTGATTTTGTGCTTATAACGGTTCTCCTTCTAATAAATTAATGAAATAAAAAAAATGCCTAAGTAACTAACTTACTTAGGCGTTCAAAAGATCTTTCTCGGAATCCTTCTTTATTATGTACTTATTTATTTTTGGTCCTCTATTACCAGTTTTTAATTTAATAAAGCCCTACTATTGAGATCCTTTATGATTTTTTCTATTGCTGTGCCTATTAAGCTCCTTTTATTCCTCGTTTCGATTAATGGCTTCTTAAGTGCGGAATAATGAGGTCGCTGTTTGCGATTGGACTCAAATACCTTATAATTATTTAATAAATAATGCTTTGGAATAAGGATTTCCGCAGATGGCTCCTTGTTTTAAAACTATATAGCAGAAGTCACTCTCAGAATTGAGACAAATTCATAGTTACCTCATATTTATACTCGTAATTTGTCAAGCCGTTTGGGCTACAAAGTGTGTCAAAAAATGGACATAATGTAAGATGGAAAAACATTATTTTCCTTTTGGAAACCAATTTTCCAATTGAAAGTGGAAAAATATTAAGTTTAACAGATCACTGTAATAACATTTTCTTACGTACCTTCAGTTGAAAATAACTACATTATTGTTCGAATAGAAATGACACATATAGCAATGCAATAACTACTTAAGCTTCATTAAGAAGCTGTATCCAACGAAATTCATTTGTTAATTAATTCATTTCAAAATTCATTGTATAAATTTGCACTCATATTATAACAATTTCGCATTCAAAATGTTTGCTTTATTCCGCAAAGAGAAACTTAATTGTAATAATAGTTTGCTAGAAAGTTCAAGTTGTGAACTGGACTTATGTATTTCCGGAGTATTTCAAATTATTTTGTAGTTATTCAAAAAGCTTTAAACTTATAATACTTGATTGTAACTGAAATTAAATTTTCAAGATTTCATTATTTAGAGTTGAGTTAAGTTCATAAACTTAAATCAAGCCGTTCCAACTTAGTCCTAAGAAGTATCCATTCTTTATTATACCACAGATTACCTTTTGTACCACAGATTACTTTTTGTAGTCTTGGATTAAGAACGTTTTTATGTTATTAGAAGATAATAATAAGCATGCAATTTCACCTTTTCTGTCCGACCATTGACATCAGGACAAACCATGAATGTAGGAGGGATTCATTATTGGTTATTAGGTTATTAATGATAGTTGTTGATGAGATTATTAGTAGTTTTTAACTTGTTAGTAAAGGGAACTGTAGAACTTAAGTCTGCTAATGTAGGTTAGTTCTGTTAGTAAATATTACCAGCACAGTTGGTCAAAAAATGTGTTACTACAACTGAGGATAAATTGTCGTTTGGTATAAGTGTAGTATGGCACTTAAGCCTCCATATAGAAGACGAGTCGTTTAACGGCTGACTCAAACGTAAGAGTTGTCGCTACATATATATTTGTTTCAAAATATGGCCACTAAAGTAAAGTTTAAATCATTTATTAAATACTACAATCGATGCTGATCATTTAAATGCACGCATACAATCAGTAGTCATTGTCAAACTGATACATACAGTTGTTTACGCTAATGCAAATGCTATTATAACATTTTCAATAGATATTTCATAGTTCATTAATATTTTGACGTGCATGCAAAATTATGCTTCATTAAGAGAAATTGCCGCGGCAGAGTTAGCAAAATGTAGCAAATAATTTGAGGAAACATGGATATCTGTTACATATAATTTTGAAAATTAGACACGTAATAAATTTATAATTTTACTCCGCGATTATTAAGTAGGTAAGTATATAATTAATTAAAACTAAAATTAGTACGTATGGCTCGTATTATTAAGTAGATTTTATTTTGTGTCATTAAAAATAAAAACACAAATTTACATTTAGAAAAATCTATGGATTATTTACACATAATATTTATATTGAAAACCATTATGCATTACTCAAATAAAAACGTCGAAATATTATTTACATGTTTTACGTAAATAAAGATGTTATATTGTGGGATTAGTCCTGCAAGACGAATAAAAACAACACCGCCTGCTTCCATAACGAATGTGAAGTTGATGCGGCCATTACATTTTGATTGGTTCTTCACAGAAGGAAGTAAAAATAACTGTGCCATATACTCTGTATAACAACCTCTTCCGCCTTTAAGATGGTTTAACATTCGTTTTGTGTGTTTCTGTAACGGTATAACGGAGTGGTTTTGTAACATTGAATTATGTATTTAAAAAGGTCTTATACCTCTCTAGCTTATACCTCTCGATTACGTAAGCTTTATAAAACCGCATCTTTCTTTTCAACTCTGTTAATAATAGAACTATCCACGATATATCTAATTTTTACGGCTAAATAGCTAGACTCTATGGCCGTGAAATTAAAAAAAAAAGTTAATGAATAATGCTGGCTTTTGCTTATAAAGAGTAGGGTTATTACCGCTGGCTCCCATTCCCCTCACCCGTCGCACTAGACCCCGAATTCCGATTTGATAGATAACGTCAAATAAAATTAAACATTGCTTAAAAGTACAGTTATGAGAAAAATTAAAGTATCGGCAACCAATAAAAAAACAATGAACTAAATTAGTTACTGCACGAAATGAAATCCATCAGCGTAATACGTCTCAACCTGACATAACTTGCACCAAGAATTGTTTGTTTTAAGTTTAAATGCTCTTTATTCGAGTATAATGCCAACACAAAGGCGGTTGCTCGCCTGACGCTCTCACAATGGGCTTCTAGCTATTAATTATTTGCGAGTCGTAATGCCGACAATAGTGCCTAGAACATGAGACGTTCTGCTCGGAACGATCTCACATCAGCTGTAACAGCCAACTGAATGCATTATTATGCATTAGCCTGTATAACCCTTATGATAAGCTCATTTTCCTCGAATGAAAAAGATATAACGCGATACGTGATATTATTATTATAGCGACGAAACTGCTTCATAAATATTTGAGTGCCAGAATCCTCATAGACTTATTGGTAGTTTTTTAATTTTCGTATAATTAATTATGTTTAATTACTTGATGGAAATCGCTGTTTATTTGTATTTCTTATGCTGTAAAAAAAATAGGTAGGTAAAAGTAAATTAATGTTAAAAACGTTAGCCTATCACAGAGCTTACTAGGAATTCTAACTTTGGTAACTGATAGTGAAAGTTAAAAAAGAAAGGTTTTAAAATGACTTCTAGGAAACTATTGCGAATATGCATTTAGATTTCATGCCTGCGAGTGTGATTACGAGATATTTTTTTAAGTGTTTTGCATTCTGTTAATTAAGAAACACAGACCAAAAAATATATAAACGCAGTCTTCGGAATAAAAAAGCGTGATAGGAAAAACATAACGTTAGTAAAAAATTATAACGTTTCCCGGTACATTGCTCGGCAGACCAGGCTCGGTGACATACGTCAGATCGTAAAAAAAGAAAAAAAAATCCTCACTTATTTCTTCTGAACACTGAGATTTATTATATTTTTTGGCCTTAAGTTATAAGAAATATTAACTATTATTACTTGAACGAAAATGAACTTGTTTTTTGGGTTTAATTATTCCTATTAAAAAGTTAAAATTATATAATTTTTTTAAGTACTATACGCTTGCTTATCTCATGCTGAATATCCAAAAAATATATTATTTTGTGTGGCTAAAATTTATTTCTTGTTAACAACATCGATTGTTTAAACACAAAAGTGACAACTAGCAATGCAAAACTATAAGATATAAAAAGCAAATTAATATATTTCTTCATATAATCAAACAAAATTTATTCAAACCAGCACAAGAAAGACAGAAATGAATGTCGCTTAAATAAATTTAGACTGATTCTACTAACAAGCTTTATAAAATAAACCAGTTGTTATCTAATATTTACCAAATGAAATAGAATATAAAAGCAATCAAGAAAAGAGACCAATGACATGCGAAAAATCACATAACAAGGCAGATTTAACACGCTCAGATGAAAGATTCGAGTGAACGTAATTTTCTTACTTATATTAGAAAGAAAAAGGTTTCAAATAAGTAACAAATCAAACCTGTTTGTTACAAGTAGGTACATGGATGAGTTCTAATTTGAAATAAGTGATTCTATTTTGTTTTAAAAATGTTTATCTCTAAAAAAAATGTGATGTTAGTTTCACCTTTAATGATTTTTAGTGTAATTTATTTTTCTTAGATTCGTCGTTCGTAGATTATGGTTTGATTTTTTAACCATAATACAAATTAGTTATACGTTGTATTCGTAATATATATCAGGTAAGTTTAGTAAAATACAAATGGTATATATTATCAAAAAGGCTGATGTATGTACCAAGTGCATTGGCAACTTTCCCTGTACCTATTTGATGATTTTTGCCTTGAGTTGCGATTCGCCTATCTATGAGAGGGGAAAATATATATAAATCACTGTCACCGACTGCAAAGCAACCGCTGAGAGTAGGTTTTTTACTCTTCGCAAAAACAGGGAAAAGAAAAATTCCACGTGACATTTTTCCTAACAAAATAAACTGAGACCAAAATATTCTAATATTGTGAAATAATATGACTTGAGCTCTTTAAAATACACATATTATTATGTATATTAGAACTTTATCGTATGTAGTGGTTGCTCACTCCTCTATAGTTGTCATCAAAAAGACTATCAAGAGTACCTACAAAGCATACAAGTATACAATAAATTAGCCTGAAATATAGGATAAATTAAAACTTTCAATAGAAAAGGTTAAGCTAATAATGTTTTTACTGAACAGGCTGATAAAGTATAATGAAGGCGGGGATCGGGAGACGTTAAGCTTTCTAACGTACGTTGTCGTTGAGAGAAAAATCATAGTAATAAAAGAAAGGGGACCCTTGTGTAGTGTTCTTTTCTAAGTAAGCTTAACGAGATAATCCACTTTAGTTCTCGGACAATTATTTTATGAAGAAGCCATTAGGACCGTTATATTCGTTTTGTATTTGATATTTCTCTTCGTTTAGTCTGAAAAACAAAGCTGCCTAAGACAGTTTTATTATAAAGCAGTAGAAAAATATTATTAAACGTAGTGATCCTATCAGATTAACTACATACCTACTATTACGTAAGTACGTATTAAGATGCTATTTATTAAAGACTTTATTCTTAAGATCAAGTAGTTATAATGACATGATTATAATTTAAATATTTGTAAAGAAAAAGCTACTTCATTCGTACTATCCTGATTATTTCCTATTAAAATTACAGCCCTATTATGTCTGCCATTAAAATATTTACTCTTATATCTTTATACCACATAGTATACTATGTAATATATAACGTGAAATTCCTTACGAAACATATCTCTCATAGTATATTTCCCTTAAGGAAAATTCCGTAGTTAAGAATATAAGGCTTATAACAATATTTTTTGTTGGTTCTGTAAAAAATGTTTTACCGACACGATGTCAACATTATCATCCGGATAGCATGTAAACAAATATTATTATTATTTGAAACGCGGAAATAACACATTACTTCACTCTTCCAACCCCATTGCCCTCGTCATTTCTATTTACGACTCGGCATATACGCATTCATTTCTCGTTATTTGCATAAGACAGAGGCCTGCATTAAAACGCGTAAATTTTTTTACGACGGCATAGATTTTTATTTGCCCTTCCGCGAAATATTATAATATTTTGATACTGAGATTCAATTGGGCCGTAAATATTCCGTTACACGAGTCTTGTTTTCTTTGTAGTTCTCGGTTATTATTTTGCTTTGTTGTTAGAAGTTGTTGAAATATGTCGTTGCTTTTAATGGTGACAGACAAGAAGAGAATGTTTCTTTAATTCAGGTTGTATGTTTAACATACTCATCTATTGCATGTATTTAATTGTTAAGCATAAATTATTAGTAATTTATTAACTACATTAGTGGTACATTATATACTGCATAAAAGATTATTCCTGGTTAAAAAAATAAGTTTACATTATCGGGTAACGATGTATTACCGCTTGTAAAGGAAATCTCGTAAGCGCGCTGACACGTCATTTTTCTCTTATCAGAATACAGCGGTTATGAACATAACCCTTACGCTGATTTACATCAGTGCCCATTTGTGACGGGTCAGCAATTAACCCTGTGCTTGTAGATATTTTTTTCTTTTTGTCAATAAGCTTAAAAAAATTTAGGTGGTCACCATCGTCCGGTGTCATTGAAATTTAATTAATTAAAGATATTAATTTTATCATTGTATTTAGTAACGGTGTCATTGAATACAAGTTGGCATACAAACTTAAATTTACTGACACCTCATACGATGAAATCCATTTATTTGTAGAGTTAGAGTATTCCAAAAAATATACATACCTCTTCTGTCGTGGTTGGGTTATTTAAGTTTAAAGTTTCTTATGCCAGTAAGCCAATCTAGTTATACTGTAATTTTAAACGCCAATAAATATTTCACTTTAGTTAAAGTTCTCCAGCGTTGTCATTAAAAGAAATATAATATTCAAAACTCAATTTTAGACACTAAAATATTCATGTACAATTTTGTCCTGTTTCTCGAAGAATCTTTTCACTGAGTCGCATATTTTTTCATGTTGTTAGTAATTAAAAGTTATACTACCTACAAGTTACTAGAAAGGTAATGTTATTTTGCTGCTCAGGGTTTGTTTTCGCTTCCATTATCTAAATTAAATACTTAGTTTTTGTGACAGTACATTTTTTTACCTACCTAACTACTCTTTATTCTTCTTTTGTTTACAATAAGCAAGTCCTCTTTGAAAAGGCATATTATACCTAATTTATTTAACAATTACCTATTGCTCTAATTAGAATTTAGTTCATTTCAGCTTTTTAAGCTTGCAGCTTATAAAAATGTTTATATTATTTCCTGGGTCTAAGTGACATCAAAAGTATTTAACAATAAGTGGGATGAAAAAGTTGTCAAGTTCAGTGTACAGGAATAGAACCGGACCCGTTTCAGATGTAGATATTATATGTCCTCGAGTAGGGACGAACGGTACTAATGATATATAGCGCGGTCCCGCCTCGGGCACTCGAGTCAGATGCCGTGACGTAAACATTTTCTCGTCGACATTGCTAGGGTTAACTGTATAAGCTTTTGTATGCTGCAAGATGCTCTGCGATGAAACTTTATTAAAGAGTTCAAAATCATAGATTTTATCGTGAATATACTACTATACTACGCAGTATGTTTATAGTGTAAAGTAAACCAATCTTTATTTTAAAAGTCCCTGACTAGCTTAGATTTACATTTGGACTTGATAACGGGCGCCGTTTTAATCTTTCTATGGAATCAGCGAAGCTAAAAAGAGAAAATAATTTGCGATCACAGAAAAAGTTGTTCAATAACAATCATATTTACGATTCATATATTAAGTATTAAAGTATTAGAACCAGTAAACCTTACTGAATTTCAAAACAACGTCCAAGTCAGCTAGTAGCTTATAAATGGGTTCCGAGAAAGTTCTTACAATACTAGGAGTGTCGCATATCTTCTTTATCGTGTCTATCAACAAATATAATAGGGGGTAAAACGATACGCTTGTTATCACAATGTGTTACGTGCAATACTCCCGTATTCGCTTTATTTTAGACGTGGATATAATGCAATGCTCCGACGGGAAAAGACAGCGGTACTGATGATAAATATCGTGACGGTCGAGGCTTGGGTACACTCTAGGACAAATACCTGGGTACTCCAATATCTTCTATTATACTGACTGTATATTACGTAGTATTTGTTCTCTCTTTTTACTGCGATTGATAGAAGGTAATGTTTGTCATGCGTAAGTGTGTATTTACGTACATACTGCCTAAATGGCTAGGCTAATTTTAATATGTGAGGTATCATTAGATTACTTCCAATATGGGAGTAACATAGCCTCTGGTTTTTTTAATACTGGGCACCCATTCCCTAAAGCTTTTTTTGTGTGTCGTCCTTGCACCACCGATACAGGGAATCCTAGTGTAACGTAGGGGTGTGTAGCGTAATTAAAAAAGTAATTGGAATACCTACTATGAGCACTTGTATTGGTTTTCAGTGATATGTGATACAGGTGTTTATTTCTGTGTAATATACGAATGAATGTTATACCTATCTTTTAACTTGCTGTATTTGTTTATAGTTTTAAAACTGCACTTAAGCGTAGCACTATACATTATTGAGAGTTTACAGTGTTTTGTTGGAGTTTAAAAAACTCTAGAAATATAAAAGCTTCTAGAGATGTCGCGGTGAAATAGGAAAGGCCGAGCCGAGGATTTCTGTGGAAACGGCATTATTTATTATGGTCGGTGTTAATTAACTTTTTATTGTCTTTGCACTCGCAGTTTTATTTAGTTCAAAATGTATAATTACGTCTTATAAAGAGCCATTTCATATTTCGTTTTATATCTCATAAAACGTTAATAATCGTTACAGCAAAATACCAAATTCTTCGAGATCAAAATATTATTTTGTACTTAGCGTACATTTTCCAGCGTCTGCCAAATCCAGATTTCCAAGAATTCAGATTGTTATAGAACCTAATAAAAATAGCTGTTGATATTTCATTATATAAAGCGTGTTATACCTAATATCTAATATTCACGCTGATTAAAACGAATATTTAAACATTTATCTTTCACATAAATATCTGCCCGACCGGGAATCGAGCCCGGGACCCATCGCTTCGTAGGCAGGGTCACTGCCAACTAGGGTAGTGGGTCGTTGTTTTTCGAACCAACAGCCCTCATGTAAATTGAATAAGGTATAAATCTAGCATCCTAATAAGGAGCGGGTCTCCGCGGGCCGCTTCGTTCAGGCGTACAAAGAGTCGCGTAAATCTCATGATAGTACGCTTTTCATTCACGACGCACGTTACATTTTCCTACTTCGAAAAAGTATTCCATGGGAATTTGTAACGACTTAAATTCCCGGTACACTAAAAATGCAGTGTTTAAAATTAGTAAAGACAACATTTTTTTTAATTTTGGAAAAACCTATGACGGAAGAAAAATATGAAATCTAGGATCTTTCGCTCATCTATCATGAACTCGGTAAAAATGATGTTTTTATAAAGTATTTAATACAATCCAGGCATTTTTAACAAAATAATTTGGCATCTAATCCAGCACACAAAATACCTAACCAAACTACGAGTATCTTAAACGACGTGCATATTTTAAAACTAACAACCGTTCGTTGATTTAGAACTTTAAATTACATTTAGTTTATAAAATAGTAAAAATTCATATGCAATTATGAATTGCATACGAATTAACATTGTTAATTTTATAACAAGAGAAATCCAGTACTTAAGCCTCAAACTCGCACAATCGCTAGTACCTATAACTCACTGCGTACGTGATCAAATTAATCGCCAATATTAAAGTTTACGTGTGCCATAATAAAGAAATGTGTTCTTGTTACACTTAATAGCCAATAACTCATTAATGAACCCTAAAACGTAACAATTTTGCGCGGAAGAGATTGTGTTGAGACATTACGAAGGCAGTTTACTGCCGCGCCATCATTTGAATGGGAAACCATTACGCGTTTACGTTTAATGATTATTTGAAGCTTCTCATAATTTTCCGTCATTTGTAATTCAGCTCGAATATCTGCTCGTTAGGATGTGCTGGTGTGGGTAATTGTTTCGTATTTTTCCGCTGCAAAGCTTGTTATGTACGCGGCGAGCGAACTGGATGCAGCATCCATTTTATTTCTTTATGTAATCGTTGGTGCATCTATATGATAGTTTATATTTTGAAGAACTTTTTATATCTATTTCTGGCAAATGAGTAGGACTACCTAATGGTAACGCGTCACCCATGGCAATTGCGTATTATTAAAAAAAAAAATTAAAATTTTAAAATTATTAAAAAATTGCCTCTGTTAACTTAGTCTCTATCGTCATTTTATGCGATTTACATTTAATATTCATTATAACACCATTTAGGTAAAACCTGGGAAAACTAAACTGCTTCCTACAGAATTATTGCAATATCTACAACGTTCTATTTTGCGAGAAAAAGTGCGTTCTACCTGCATCTTTTCCACGTCATTTAGCGGGTCGAGCTCTTGTGATACAGGGTGTATGTACGTCACCATAGACTTAATGTCCTTCGCCTCACTGGAGCCCCGGCACCAATATATGCCAGAGCCGCTTTTTCTTATCGACCTATTTCAACGTAATTCGACATTTTTGCGATGCATTAAGCAGATACCATTAGATAATTTGCTCTAACTACCCGTGACACGATTTAGGTAATGTGGTAATAGGTTGGCGTAATTCTTTTGTTTTTTTAGTATATTTGTGTATCCGTTTGTGTTCTGTTTTGTTTTATTATTTCTAATAACTGTCATTATAATTACGAGTTGCATCGTTCAAGAAAGTCGTAATGAAAGCTTACGTAGGCCATTATGTTTGTTTTTTACAAATATATATGCCCTGAAGAGTATTATCGCAAAGAAAGAGATGGTGGTACTCGTAGATTATAAAAATAAGGCGATAGTGTCCCTACTACGCGAATGAATTGTATATTAATTTCTAAATATGCCTTGGATTCTTAAACCAGAATAAAAGTAGAAAAATAAAACTAGCTACCAATGCTTTAAAAACCATTACTTTGGTGTATACCATAAACGATTTTACGCAACTCGATAATAATTGGTTCAGTAATAAATTGCATTATGTTCTTTAAGCCCACCTTTAGAAAACCTGTAAGAGGGGCCACGCAATTATGATTTTCTCTCGATGCTATTATAAAGCTCCTAGTTCTGTGTTCCGATGTATTTTATTTACAATTTACGAGTAAGTAAAATGTTTTATAACTATTTCTTGAGTCAGAGCAATTCAGATTCTTTTAAGCATTGCATTATTCTTCTATTGAATATTATTTTGATAGATAACTAAGGTAGAATTCGGAACAGATGGACAGACATACAGACAGGTCGTTTTAGCATCCTGTGCCCTCTTTTTAGATACTCTTCTGGTAGAGTGGTCGTGGTTATGTATTGTCTTTGAGTATGGTAGCGACTTTTGTGATACATCTTCATCGTTCTATTCATGGCTATACTTAACTGATATCAGTATATTGGAAAATGCTTATGCTGTGTCATATTGTAGGTGAATTCACCGTCAGTGCTACGATGCAGCGTGGGGCATAAACAATTCTTTTGGAGCGAAGCACTGAGAGCAATCGTTAGTTGCTCGCATCAGTGCCGCGTCATTTGGGGCGCTCTCTGTACCGTTTACACGGAACACTTTACTTGAGCACTTTACTAGAATGAGCGTTTGGGACTAGTTGCCAGTTTAAGTAACACTCAGAATATGAGATCAGTAGTTGTGGAACTTTACAAGACTTTGTTTGGGTAGGATCCATCACTGTATCTACAGTAAATTCTTATAATTTTGAGGGAGCTGTGTGGTTGAAGTGTGTTGTTTGTTTCATGTTAGAAATTGATATGATGATGATTTTTATTGTTGTTACCATGTCGGTAACCAAAGCACTCAACCATCCAGCCTACATTTATGTATGTGTTACATCAATAATTTAATTAACCGCGACAGGAAATCGCATCAAGTAGGCAATGCCAATATCGATTCGAACGGTACAGTGTACCATAATGTTCAGTGGGTTTGATTCCCAGAGTATCAGAAAGATTAACGAATTAAAATTTCTGCTCTCGGTTTGAGTGTGTCCTTAGGCTGTTGGTGTCGATTAACCAGGAAATCCTAGTAGGGGGATATGATTGGGTATAGTTATTTTTTATTTACCGCTTAGCTCTAACAAAGTGCTAAATGTGTTGTCCAAGTTAGCCGACAAAAAACCCGTGCTCCGTGCTTGAGGGCCAGTAAACTCTTTCGGCTTTCTTAATTGACAGCGCAACATCACTTTCAATAGGTAATAATAGGCAATGGTGATCATAGTTATGTAACTTCCTCGAACTTCTAGGTCGTCCTCTATGTCGGCTATTTTCATAAAAAACAAAACAAAAAATGTAACGTATCCTACTAACAGGAACATCCGACTCAGCACCTGCTCAATGACAGCTAAGTCGAGATATTGGAAAGAAAATAAAATTGTGCTCACTGCGCGATTCCGCACGGTTATCTGCGCGTTCCCATTTCCTCTTGTAAGCTTTTTGCATGTCGGTCGTATTTGCGTGAGAGGTAATCAGAGAACCTCGAAGGGTCTATTGACGTCACTAAGTCTGACTTCGCATGTCATCGAGATTTAAATGTTGAGCGCTCCTTGTTCTAATCGGTTCTTAGATAATGCCATAGTTAGTATCGTTACGTATGTGAAGTTAATGTTAAGTTACGTTAAGTATGTGATCTTTGAATTTTGTATCGGAAAACTTGGGGAAAATAGTTTGTATTACAAATGTCAATTCATTTTTTTTGTGAACATATTATTTATCTTCTTCTGAAATGTATGTTTCCTGGTGAGTAAAATATAACTAAACATTAATTAAAAAAAAAATCTAAATATAATGTGTCCTTAAAACCGATAATTTCTTACGCGAATAATTCAAGTATGGTGTGCACCAACGTTACTATTATCTAGCAATAAATTCCAAGTCGGTTTCCTTAGATAAATGAACCTTGTAAATTAAACCGAAACTGTTACTTGGAAAAGCTAACTGTTGAACTGATATTTAATTAAAAACAGCTTTCGTACGGAAACTTGAAATCTTACATGCCATCTTGGAGCTCGCTAATTAAATTAAAAAACCGAGTAAGCGGAGTTTAGGGGGGGAGAGGAGGGGGGTCGTTTATAACTAAATATCGTTAAATAATATTTCAATATTACCATAGTTGTAATTTTTTAAATTTCCTTAGAGTTAACTGAGACGAAACAAAACACGTTGACTTTAGAAACGCGCCAATCTTTTGACTTTTTGCTAAATTATGTGTATACGACTTTCCGGCTTGTAAACAGACAATATTTGACAAATTTCGTCGGTAAACATCGGATGGAGAAGTGGAGTATGTTTTGTTTACACTATAGACGTTACATACCTTCTTCATACATCATTCCATTTTCGATCGAATGCCTGTTATTATAAGTGATTGTTGTATCTGCGGAAGCTTACAGCAAATATTTTTGGGAAAAACTAGATATCATATTGCCATTTTTATCGAGGATTTTACGAAATCTATAGTGTATTTTTAGCTGGGGCAATATGACTGATGGTGCAATTGTTATTGCTATAGAAAAAGCTCTTTACTATTGTTAATCTTTATTTTTTTTAATACTACATAGTTAATATCTACATCATTTAATTAGTAAACGTCAAATGCATTTTATTTCTTTTGAAATTTCTTACAAATTAAAAATTATTCCCATTAATAATTAAACTGAAAACATACCCTATGCAGCTAGAACTAAAGTCGTTAATATTACACGTGATATTCATGCCGAGCTACAATTCTGCGTGTTACTTATTTGCTTTTGCCATTCACAAGTTTAATGTCTCTCTCCTGAAATTTGTTCCGAGGTTTGCTTGCAAACATAATTATTTCTGAGTTAAATCTCGACTGAGCACAATTAAACAGTTTCTAACGTCCTCCACATATGTATATTGTATATTCTCCACACAAACGCAAGGGTGCCGTATGTTTGTTTTATTTGTCATTTACTGAGGCAAAATTAAGTTAGTAAAAGTGAAGTACAAATATATTGTAGTTCTCAGGTTTACTTTTAGCTGAGTGATAGTGCTTGGTGGCGCTACCTTTGAATAATAGACAACTGTGTAATCGCGTAAAAAAGTTGTAAAAATAAGAAATATAGAATAAAACAAAAAAAAATACTGAGAAAATGGTGTACACAATGTAGACGAATACAATTAACTTTATAAGTAAAAAAAACTGTCTAGGTATTAAGGCTGTAAGGGTTACCAAAGATATTAACATAAAAATAATATACATATATAGATACAAACCTTTGAAATGTATTAGATATTCTTCTTCTTTTTTTACAGAACTTGAATATCAAAAACAACTAGTGATAAAACTGAGAATTGTTATTTCTTTCGTTAAAAGTCCAAACGATCACATTTACATTCCAATTATAACCGATTTTGGCAAACTGCTGTCGCCACTTGGCATTATAAAAATATCTTCCAAAGGGTTCTGAAATGAATGTAGGAGTTCGAAACGAATTCATAAAAGCAGTGTTTGAAGACTTGCTGCCTTCGCTTGGTTTACGCTTAACGACTTTAATATCATTATGGAGTTAGGAAAGAAAAACCTTAACGATACATAACGATATTTTTTTTATTAATCATTAATGATTTTTTATTAACCATTGCGTTTCTGCAACAACCGGTTTATGAACAAAAAGGCAACCATCTAATGACGCCATTTGTATTCGAAGAGTACCTACTCGTAAAACTAATAAAATCCATGCCAGTATCTTGCATACTATGCTGCATTTATAGGCAATTGTTTAAATCAGTATATTTTTTAGATTAATAAAAACGTTTTCTTATAACTTTTTGTTGTAATACTACGATATTTAAACATTATAATTTGCAGCTGGCAGTGTGCAAAGCGACTTATGAAATGGTAAAACAATTAAAAGTTCTACAGGGCCGAGCAGCCGTTTTCTGACGAACTTATGAAGACTTCTAAAATATGTTACGTGTATAACTTATACGATTAAACTGTTCTTAAAGTTAAACTTGTTTCTTCACATACGAATTACTTAATTCAAACACGTGTAGCTTTTGATGATTTAAAAATCGTTGCCTTGGAAGAGTGTTTTAGGCCAATGGTTCTCAATCTTTTCAATATTGTTACCCTTGTGACCTGTAAAGAAAACTGATTTAACCGCGTTTTTAAAATGTCATCAAAACAAAGTTAAACTATACTTATTTACACAGTTACTTTTTTCTGTTAATCTTTTTTACTACTAACCATAATAATTAGGTCTTTATTACCCCCTTAAATAGCTGATTTACTCCCATGGGGGTAATTACAGCCAGGTTAAGAACCCAGGTTTTAGATTAGACTCTGCAAAGTGTATAATTAAAAAAAAAATATATTGAAGTTAAGCAGTCATTTAATGGACTGTTGATTTGAGAGATATCTGAGACCTGTCTGAAGTAGGTATTTTAGTAATATTGTCGGTATTCTCGATGATATTGAATGAAGGAAGAATCAATCAAACCATGAAAACATAAATTATTTGAAGTTTTCAAATGAATCCAGCAACTTCCTTGCCAGTCAAATTATAATCCCGGAGGCAGATTTATTTGGAACTGTCTAAATTAATTTTAAATATTAAAACAGAAGCTGTAACTTCGAAATTAAAAGTGACATATTGTGCCGTAGAGTAGGGTATTGTAAGACAGTCTTGTCTCATGAATATAAAGCATTGATTTATTCATTCTAACTGACGCTTTGTTTTGTACAACAATTATATAAGGCAGCAAATTGGGGCATATATTTACCTTCTGGCTTCATATGAAGTAGTGGATGTGGAGATATTACGGGGCTTCGTTACTATATTTGGCTAATAATTTCACCAAGAGATCCGATCGAGTTCAATCTAGTATCTAAAATTACATTTACTCTGGCTAACGTGACAGTTGATAGTCTGTGATCTTAAGTCTAGAGTATATTCGAGTTTAAATGTTCGTCAAGGAAATGGACATATTACATTTTTTTTATTAAAGTTTCAAAAACATTGGTTAAAGTATGATTCGAATGGAATAATAAACATTATTTATGCAGGTCAACTAGTAATGAATTATTAGTCAAATTTCCCAGCTCAAACATCGATAAGCCACAAATTGCAGGTAGGTACGTTGCAAAACATTACCACTATTCCATGGCAGTAATATCCGTTTAAAAATATTTAGGTTAAAATGTAAAGTATTAATAACTTAATTAATATAGTGTTAATCGATTATATTCAATCTTTTGGACATTTATTTGAAAGCCAAAATCCAAAAATAGTTTGAAGTAAGCAAAACTTTGTTCCAAAGCAATATACTACTTATATAAGTAGTTTTCAAAATCGATAATTGGATTTCGAAGTTGGAAAGATTATTCATCAGATGCTAACTAGTGTAAGTTTTCCGTCCCCTTCTACGGGTGATTAGTCTCTCCTAATTGATTTTGCGGTAACCGGTGACAGCTATGGTAACGGGACGGATAGCGTGTCCGCAGCCCCTAACGCTAATAGCTCTCCGGCAGTTCCCCTATCACTTAAATTTTGTGATTCAAAGCAATAAAGGTTAGTGAAATTCCACCTTTTCACGCTGTGATCTCTTTACGATATTTGATTAAATGTTATAAGTAGGTTGAGGGTTGTCAACTTCAGTGTTTGGAGTTCAAATGTTAGGGATGTTAGGAAGGTGATTTATGAAAATAGGAGTTAAAATCTGAAATCTAAAATAGTGTCGAGTTATAAAGCAAAGTAAACTCTCTGATTTATCTGACTACTTTAGAAGCAGGGTGACATTATTATGTATCTATTCCTTAAGTATGCACTACAGCCCAAACTGTGTGACGGATTTCAACATATGGGGTGTTTATACGTGTCCATTATATCGTTATAAAAAAATATTTTACATTTCTACTAATTACTTATTGTAGCCTAGTTGGTATTAACCCTGCCTGCGAAGTGAAGGGTCCCGGGTTCGATTCCCGGCTGGGGCAGATATTTATGTGACAGATAAATATTTGTTCTCGGGTCATGGGTGTTAGTTATGTGTTATTTGTGTTGTCCATGCCACCCGCGACACAGGTAATCCTAGTCCGGGCTATGAGTGTGTTAGCGTGTGTGTTATAATAGAAGAACTTGGTCTCCAAGGTTACTAATGTGATGTCTTTGAACATAGT
Source organism: Lerema accius (assembly GCA_001278395.1). Lineage (NCBI taxonomy): Eukaryota > Metazoa > Arthropoda > Insecta > Lepidoptera > Hesperiidae > Lerema > Lerema accius. The sequence goes on from LGAG01000118.1 coordinate 309,523, forward strand.
TCAATGTTCTTGCTACAGACGTGCAATATTAGGACGATGATTTTCGTGAGGTGGCCGGGTCCGGACGCTCCCACCGTTTAAGGTCTCTAACGAGCGATAAAATTCCCCCGAATTCCTTTTTAACTGCAAGCGGAGTTTACCTGCGGGTTCGCAAATACAAGCCCACATTTGGTAGCTGAATTGTGATTCACAATCAGAAAATATACGAAAAAATTTCGCTTATTCAATATTTACTTCCTATCGCGTAATTTCGAGGATTGGAGCAGACGATTTTTTCTTGATTCCTTTCTTACTAGTAAATAGTAGCTAAGGTCGTTTTCGATGACTCATGTGTATTTACTAATAATTACTACAATAATCGATTTAACAACGAGAGTAACAATGCCTTTGCTAGGTTCTCGTATAAGTTAGTCACAGAAAAAGTAATTATTGAACAGAAAATAAAAAACCCGAATGCTCAATTTTTTTTAGAGGTCGGAGGCACGTGATAAAATATACATACCTATTATAGGCTTTATCATTCTAACAACAGAAACGAATCCAAAGACACCTAACGAAAACCGTCCCATTACCCTCCTTTTGGCGTTATCGAGTAAAAACAACTCTTAAAACCTAGAAAATTTTCAGTGTGAATAGGTCGACAATTCCCGTGATGTCGTTGAAAATTGCTACACGTGCTAAGCAGAGCGTATAAAAGAATGAAAGTAGAGGGACAAGTGTAACGTTACGCTTCACCAAATTGATGTCCGTAATGGTGGCCATTATACACATTGTGTGCGCGATCGGAGAGGCCGCGAGCAAGGATCAACATCTAAAGGAAAGATCCCAAAAACATATGTAAAAAATATGTGACTCGTAAAATCCATTTATGTTCTTTTACACGATTATTCCTTTCATTGCGCTTTTATTCGCGACGATCGCGAACTTTGTGATATCGTTATAGTGAATTCATCACAGGCTATTGAAAACGTTTATATTTATATCTTTTATTGTAATATGTTATGTTTGTTGGGAAAATGAAATGTTAGTTGTGACGGGTTAATAGGAGAGATTGTGAGGGCAAGGGGCTTTAAGTTTAGCCAATGATATTTGGTTTAGCAAATTAAATGAAGATTAGGCAAGCAATTTGGCTTTATAGAAAACTCGGAATTGGAATGCTTTGTGAAGTTCAGGCTTTTAAAGTTTTAAGTTATTTCCCTAAAATTTTTCTTTTTCTGAAATTTACAGCATTTTCCTTATCGTTAGTATCAATAATTTTTTTTTTTTGCTTTACTTGTCTACTAACCTTTTGTCACATTTCTGAGAAACTGGCGGACGAAATAAGTAGCTATGGAAACTGTCTCCAAAGATAAGAAAAACTCGATTAAAAGAACTAGAAAGAGTAATTAGGTCAGCGAAGTCGATAGTGTAGTGTAATTAACTATAGTCACTGTAACTATGGTATTATATTGATGTTCTGTGCGTGTAGGTAAGTTTCTGCGCTCCTGTTAGCGAGGCTTCGGTTAATAGGCTGAAATAGTAGAGGAGTAGCGGATAAGAGGCGTTGATAAATGTAAAAATACTAGTAACATATGTTCCCACATAGATGGCAAAGAAGTGAAACAAGAAACAAGCATAATTTACTGTTCAAACATAATTCAGTAGTAGAAGCATTTCAAAGGATATAAAACAAATATAAAAGATTTAAACGAAATAGAACACTCCCTGCGTTGTTATCGTAATTATAAAAGCTGTACATGACATGCCAAACAAATAAACGACGTGTTATAACTCGAAACACTTCACTTTAAAGTTACGGGGCAATTTTATTCCGCTCCCAAATAACTCTTAAAGCATATTCGAAAGAGTAATAAAGTGTACTTGAAACAGGGAGCGTGTGTCACAATAAAATTTTGAAATGTTACAATCTTTAGGTACTTGTTATACGGTAAACTGTATAATATCGTTCATTGTGAAAATATGTACAAAGATATATACAAAGGTAGGATCACTACAGTAGTATATGAAAACATTTGTACTAGAACTATTTGATTATCCAAGTTTTTGGTTTCTTAAACCAAGGCTTTTGAAACTTTTAGTTAGATTTTAACTGATACATTTTCTTGCGTACATCACAGCTATCTTAAATAAAAAAAAACCCCTGAAGTCTATTTACTGAATGACGCAAAACAATGGTTTACAAAAATAAGGAAAGCTCAGATTACAAATCGCCTATACATATAGTATTTCTCTTCAGCAGACCCTCATGATAATGACAATAATTCATTGCTATCATATATCCAAGGTCACACAAGTCTTCCGATCGAATAAACCGTGTACGATAATGGCTCAATTCATCTTTTTGGTGGGGCTGAAACGACGGATCGTAAGAAAGGACCGTCGTGTGACAAGCCACGTACAATTTGGCGTAGTCAGTCAAGTCAAGGGCTAATACATTTTAAATCTAGTAGTATTTTTGTTTCATGTCCGTCTGGACGTCTTGGATCTAGCTCAAAGACTCTTAGGATTAGTAAGCTAAGTCTTTAATAAAAAGATTGTAGGTCTGCTGACTAATTGTTGTGGTTATGAATCCATTTGGGATATATTAAGGTTTAAACGGCAAAAGTCAGATAGTATCGACTATTATAGTCCCTCCACTTGGCTACAGAATTAGGATTACAAATTTAAAAAACAAACGTTTATTGGAAAAAGATTTACAATTGACATGAATAAATGAATTTCAATAGGATTTTTTTTGTTTTTTATCATCCTATCCATCGTTAGTGAGACTATAAGTAATGCTAAATTTGAAATCGCACGTCACAAAGTCATCTAGGTACATTGTTGATTTTCCAGTTTGAAGATGCTGTATAATTTGTTTTATTGAGTCATAACGTTTCAACGCCCAACAGAATTACAACAATTGCGTTTGCATATTGTTATGTTGACTGTGTCAAATTTTTCAGAACATGTGAAGCGATAGCATGACACGGATATAAAAAAATAACCAGTTTTTTATGTTGTATTTTATGGAACGTAATATTGGTATCGTGGTAGTCGGGTAAAGAAATCATAAAAACAGCCTAATAATAAAACTATAGCACTAACTTAAACAACGCGCTAGAGAACTAGACACACTAGATGTACTAGGGTCTGTTACGGGGCAAATAGTTTAAATCTTTAACATAATGTTATCTAGTCGGAAGCCGCAGAAGTCGTGCTAACAAGCTTCCGGTGCAGAACGGAGCAAGTTGAAGCAAGTCAGCTCAACTCACAAATGGGAAGCGCTCCGTTCTGCTTAAAGCTGCCCATTTGTATTGTACACTTGCTGCAAGGGCTGTGTACGATGAATAAATGTACAGAATTAATTGGACACTTGCCAAAATGTGGATTTTTATTTGGTGGATTTCCTTTTTTCATTTGTTAGCGGCCTTGGTGGATGAGAATTGTAAGTTCATTTTCTTAACAAATTTAAGACATGAAAAGATAAGATTAGTCTCCTGCTTTAGTTTAAAACGTAAGGCTTCAAGCATTCAGCACTAGCAGCTTGAAGCAATTGTATGCAGTCCAACCGTCATACACGATCAGCTTGAAACTATCGGTTTGTGCAATGTGCACATCAATCAATTCAAGGCATTATCAGCAGTTGCCTGAAGATGCTCATCTATCACCATGGTAAGATTACTTATCCATAAATTTATAACCAAAACCAATCTTGGATTAAAAATATCTATAAGATACACTCGCCGCCGAGTGACGTGCGTTGCTCCTGATGAAGGACCTCGGAACGGTCCGAAACTAGTCGGGCAAACTCCAACTTTTAACCTGAGTAAAGCCGTTTCAGATATTAAAAATGTATCTTTAAGATAGTGAAAAAATATATGTAGTTTTTTTTTTAATATTTTTTTCTTTAATAATGCACCGAATAGAAAATCGTATCTGTAATAAGCACTGTACATCGGCAAATATACAAGCGTACAAGCGGTGACAGACGGTACGTGAGTGGAATGCTGATGAGCAATATACATATTTGCGCCATTTGATTACCGGCCAGATGCCGGCTAGGTAGAAAATACGCGGTTTTTTTCCTGTATCTGTTTGGTTGTTTTTGTGACATTCATATATTCTATCGATACTTTTGTAAAATAGGGTGTTTTGTTTAAACAAAGTGGTGTTCTCATGTGTAGTTTTTTTGTGACATCTCTTAAAAGAAGGTCCAAAGAGTACCTACCTACATGTCTGGATGGATGTGAGATAAGCTGATAGAGAATAAAGACAAAGAGGTAAAATCAGGCTAGTAACTATATTTAAAAGACGTTAAGGGTAAATAGTTTCATTATATTTTCTCGTCTTTAATAAGGCACAGTGCAGTAAGAGCGATAAAAGCAAAATGATTGACTCATGTTAATGATATTGTTAAAAGTATTAGTCTCAGTTTATAACTCACGAACATAGTTATAACTATACGTACTTCATAAAAAATTTAATTTAAATTCAATTAAGACTTTTAATTAAAGGGAATCGACCGTCCTCTGCAATATCGTGAAAGGCAAGGATAAAATAAAGTTGCGACTTACAAGTAAAAAAACTGTTGTGGAATAGAATGTTCTTTATTTAAAATATATGTTTTTAATACAAATTAAAATAGTTCACTTAATTAGAAACTGATTTCAGAACAGAAAACTAATCATATTACAGCATTTTTTATCTATTATTTACTGATTAAATTTAAAGACTCAAACAAGAGACAGAAAATGTTACTTATCATTTGCAATAAATTTTCGTAACTTGTAATAAAAAAGTTTAAAATTTTCATAGAAATTTATTACTCGAAAGTACCTGTGTCGTAAGTCATTTGAAAAAAATAGGCATAATATAAGACGTAAAAGTTTATTGTTTCAAACACATCCCTAGTACTTTTAACTGAAACTCGCTACTGTTTCACTATAAAAGGAATCCTTGTCGAGCACAGCCCTGAGATGTAAATGAGGAGGCCACTTTAAACAAGGTTGCAAGATAGTGAGGTTCGGGAACTGCGACGTACACGTTGTATAGCGCGAGAACAGACGGACAAAGGGCGATTTCTTATTCCAAACTAAACCGCCTTCGGTTTCCTTCCCGAGTCCTTTGCCTAAGTACCTACGTTCGAAAAATGTATAAAGGAAATTCTCTAAATTGACAATACAACTTCTTCTATCGTTTTTACTTGAAAGCTGTGTAAACCGAATAAAAATTATTGTATTTTTATTTCGCGACGAACTTCGATATTAATATTATAACTTTAATTACCCATACTTTTTCTCAATTTATGTGAGCATAGTAAAATCCAACCTGACGATAAGAGGTGAAATAGTACAGAAACATATTCGCTTTCGCCTTGAAAACACCCTAATCATAACCGACCAGGAAAACCGACAAGTGAGGTATTTACTTACACGTATATTTCTTTCAATCGAAACGTGATGAACCAAAGGACGCGTGCGTTTAATCTTCACACATATAGAACAAGTTTTAATTTTTCCGCCAAGGAAAAGGTGATTGAATTAATGCCAGGCCAAATGATTATTACTTCATTTCGGAACGTGCCACCTGTTCCGAACTCTGCCAATAGAACCGTAATGACGGCATCCCAGACGTAGCGACCGTCGAAGCTTAATTAAAGTTATACACTGCGAGATCTCCTCCCCACAGCCCCAATTACTTTTTCTACTTCTTTTAATCGAGTTTTCCTTATCCTACCTGAAGACAGTCGCTAAGTTTGTTGCGGCCGACGACTTTCCAAGATAACTTTTATCTGCCGACTCTCACTAAACAAGGCTTTCGTTTTACTGCGCGCTGTTGTGTTGTCACAAAACTTCCACTCAACTTTAATAAGGTCATAGATGACATCCATGTGACGGTGTGATTGTTATTACGAGTAATATCGCGAATTCTAATCTCGACGCAATCATTAGATTAAAATACGAGTCTGTCTCAGCGAACCATTATATCCAAAGCAAAAAAGAGATGACTCAATTGGTACTCAGAATTTTAATCAACGTTCTCATATAGAGATTATCCTGTACCTGATTCGCCCGGGAATACCTACGGGCGAATCTCGATACTTTTGTCGTTATTGAAAGGAACGGAAAAATCGAATGAAAAAAAGATACCAAAAGAATTTGAATGGGTTTTTATGAGTCACACGCTTTTTACTGATATGAATATAATTCTTTCATACCTTTCCTTGCTGGGCCAGATTGGCTATCGGATTCTTCGATCGCGCACACAATGTGTATAATGGCATCCATTACGGACTTCAATTTGTAAAAGTGTGACGTTACACTTGTCTTTCCATTCATATTTTTTAATACATTTCGTTTGGGAATTTTTTCACAATTTTGGGAAAAGTAATATTTCCATCAAATTACCTAGAAAGGTATGCTAAAGCATATTTTTATCCATAAATGAATAGTATAAAGCCTCTAAGACTAGTAATTTTTACAAGAAAGTGAAGTCGCAGCGTCGATTTTTTCCGTTGATATAAACGAAAAATAACGTAAATAAAAATATTTAAAAATAAGTGTTTGTTTTATATGTAGATTTCGGTGTTTACAGACTGATTACAGGCAACATAATATTTCTGTTTTACTCGGCCGTTACCATAGTGAAGAAACAAAGGAAGAAGTTAATGCTATGAACATTTTCTGCCAGTCAACCTTAGGGTGGTGGAAGCACATGTACTCAATTAACATAACATAACTTTACACCAATTCATTGCCTATTATTTAATAGGTAGCTTGCGGAGTATCAAATCGTAGGGAATATTAACTACGCATAGATTTTCCATCCTAGACTAGGTTTACAGTTATAAATTACCCATTAGTATGATAGATGTGTGGCGATAGCTCCTTGGGAAACTACCGCTAGCGATAATGTATGTAGTGCGCGCTGGCTGCCACATTAATCTCACTCTGTCGCCTCAGAACCGCATTAAAACATATCAAATGTAAATATCTCATTATAATAGCACGTACGGTGTCAAAGGCTAATATTTTGAATCTGTATACGAAATTCAAGTTAATGTAATTAGGTATCAATCATAAATTAATGTTAACGTACTACGTAATTTGTAAAGCTTTTTGTGGCAAGTGCTTCATATGTAGACTCAATTTAATAAGTAATAAAAAGGATTAAAAAAAACATACTCATTTCTCTAATCGGGACGAAAATCTAAGTTTTCTTAGCATAGGTACCTCTATGACAACCCACTGTAAAAAAAATTGATGATTTTTATTTAAATCAGTGGGCAATTTCCTGATACTATTCTAAGAAATCATCCTCTAGTATCACTACTCGTAATTTAGCTGTGTCAGGACCTTCAGGAGTTGGCCAGGTAAACCACTATAAATCTCAATGATACCCCCTTCAGGACTTTCTGAATCATCTTAAAACTCGATCAATGAACAAGCTAGCTATTGTTGTGATGTAAACTCTAAGAACGAACAGAGAATCGAATGATAACTGATGATAGATTCTCGGTTGCACGCAATACTGACATTTCCTTCCTTTGTTATATTGTTATTATTCCATCGAGTATGATTACAGTTTGCTTTTAGCTCAACAAGGCCTGTTTTTGTAAAAGTTTTCATTGTACTAGCTGAAACAAAAAGGAATGAGGAAGACTAACGAAGAAATACTGTGAAATGCGACGGGTTTATTCAAACTTTAACTCTTTTTTTGTTACTATAACACGTCAGTGCTCCTGGATTCTGAATTGGTGACGTTAACTGTAGTTCACTGTTGCATGATGCCCAGTGGCGGGTTACAACAACATAGTTGATTCTTTTTTTTTGTTAATCCAATAAATAAGTTCATCAGTTAACCAAAGCCTGATGGGTTAACGCTGCACATAGACGTTATTATGAGAATATCGTTAATTTACTAATCATTTTAGGTTTAGTATTACTAACATTAAAGTTTTTTTTTTAAACGTAGTTAATCTATACTAGGTAATATATAAAACTGAAGAGTTTGTTTGTTTGTTTGTTTGAACGCGCTAATCTCACGAACTACTGGACCAATTTGAAAAGTTCTTTTAGTGTAAGATAGTCCATTTATCGAGGAAGCCTATAGGCTATATAACATAACGCTAAGATGAGTAGGAGAAGAGCAGCAAAAAAAAATATTTCAGAAACAGGAAAATTACGCGGGCGGAGCCGCCGGCGATTTCTAGTTTAAAATAAACAGCTACTATAAAATCATACCAAACCTTTTCTATAAAAAGTGTAATGTGATATCCGATAATTTATTTTCATCCTACATCCTATTAGCTAGTGGTAATCTTTTCCGCGTAATATCGAAATATAACGAGCTAAAATTATACACGTAAGCTTGACCTGATGAAATTACCCGTATACATTTTTAATGCAATTAATCTGGAAGCTGTCGGCGGTACAAACTGTTTAATCGATATCAATAATTAGCGGTGCGATCCACGTCAGATTGATATTATTACAGCGATTGCTTTTGCATATTGAAACTGACATATTTATTTATTTGCGAGCGCAATACTGCGTTTGGAGACTCGTGAATTGACAAATATAAAGTTGAATTGATCTTGTTGACATATTTAGTTCGTAGTTAGGTAAAAGATGCGTATTTACGTAACTTATATTATACCTAACCTACGTAAGAAGGAGATTAGACAAACTATTAGAGATAGATTTTGGTGCAAAACACACACATACACACACACTCACGCATGCATGCACGCACGCACGCACGCACGCACGAACGCACGCATGCACACAAATCCATACGTCGAGTAAAAAGTAAGACAGAGTGACGATATAAAGCTTGTTTAGTCGTGTCTATTTGTTGTTTGTTCTGTGTTCACGGTGTCTAGCATGTTTGTCGAGTGGGGCTTTTACCCTAAGTGATGTTGCCACTAAACGCTAAGTTGAAAGAAAATCAAGTTACATGAAAATATTTTTTGGAAATATTTTGTAGGTTAGCTTTATTTTTTAACCAATATGTTCATTCATTTACTAAAATGTAACTGTCTATTTATTTGTATGTACATATTAGTCTATTATCGGAGATTAAAGCATGAAATAGCATGGATCAAAACCATTTCTGAACCCATTAATAGTTCACTATCAAAAAACAAACTCACTATTTGCGATACCAGCATAATTTCAATATGAATTTTGAAGTACAAATAAAAATAATCTAGCAATAGAAACGAACATTCAAAGCATCCATAGATCAACGTGAAAAAACGCGATTTGTACGCAGCATTTGCATTTATTCCCAAATCATTTTACAAGCAAGGAGTAAAACCCAGTAAGGGGCCATAACTAAAGATTAGCCCAATTCCCTGCTAGCAGCTCGTGCGGCCCATTTAAAGGGTGAACGCTCGGAATGGCTCTTTGAACATCACTTTAGGGTCTCCGGGCCTTTATGAGCTCTCTATCTGAAAATAATGGATCTACTGTTTATAGAGGGTTTTAGGAAAAATGTTTGTCTCGGGGTATTAACTTGCGACAAAGACGCATGTCTTGTTTGGGAGAAATCAACCTTTGTATCAATTAGTTATTGTTACGTTGGTTATTAAGCTGATATTCTATTGTACCACTGTTATTAAATACATAAACAATGACTAGGTATACAGTCTGTAAAATTCGACTGTCACTGTCTTTGGATTTCTATGGAGCTATTACGGCAGAATTGCTGTAGACATTGGCTTATTTTTTTGTGTACAAACGAGACGGCAAATAGATATATATCGTAAAGACGATAAAGACGCATGCGATGTAACGCGAAACACTTCGATTGTTTATTAAGGACGTTCATAATAAAATTATCATTGTAACTCAATATTATGAAAACATATGTGTGAGGATTTCCAAAAAATAACAATAGCATCATAATGTATCTCTAAGTTAAGGTAATTGAACTATTTAATTATTAAACCACGACGCGGAAGCTCAAACGACCGTTATAATGCAGTTTTAAGTTTTGAAATACTTTCCAGCTCATAATAAAATGAATCTTTCCTGACTGTTATTGTTACAATGGATACTGTGCTTTATTATGTGGTGATAAGGTTTGTTTTATATCGTAAAGAGTGTGAGACAAAAGGGTAATGTCTCTCGGAACACAGACCATCTGTTGGCCTCCATAGACATTACGCCCGTTCTTGGGCGGGCTTACAGTAAATGTTATGGAATGCCACTTTTATAATATACTTTTATGTGATAACATACGGGAACTTGAGAACTGAGATACTTCGTACATAATAACTACGAGTATATTTAGGGGACTGGACATTAACAATAAAATAAATGTACTACATTATTGCTTTCTTTGTAAATCAGACGTGAAAAATCATTTGCAAAAATTATACCTTTAGAAAATGAAATCAATTTAGTCAATTAATTATGTTATACTTACGAGTAGATACTTATATACAACGATGGTATAAAAGGTATTGTACAGCGAGACGTTAGTAATCACCTTAGAATGAGATACTTACTGGTTTTGTTATAATGATTTTAATGAATAAAAAATTTAATGTATTTTCTATTGTTAAATGTTTGACGTTGATAAATGAGCTACCTATTAGTTCCTCGAATGAACATTACAATTTGATTTTTTTCGTATTATTGTCAGGTAATATGACATCTTATATATTTTGTCATGTCTATAAAGATCATCAGTCTGCTAGATCAAATTCTAAGGTAATCCAGACGCTTCACCATCAAGGTTCTATTAATATCAAATCGACACACAAAGTATGATTCACATTGATGCCAGGTAAACGTTATAAGCTGTAGAGCTTGTATTTATTACTCGTGTGAAGGCTATTGCGATATGTGGATGCCGATTTCCAATTTAAATGTTCAATTCCTCTCTGCACGGTTAAATTTTAAGCGAAAAAATCTTGTATGAAAATGGAAAATGTTAAGTTGTCTCAGTGCCTAAATGAAGTTTTTCTTAATTTTTTTATATTGTAATTTATATTATAAATTTTTGATAATCGTTAAGTGAGCTATTAGTTCCTATGATGAAATAAATGATTTTGATTTTGAATTTGAGTTAAAGAAATTTATCTGTTTTTGTTACTAATTACCTACATTTTTTTAGGCACTAGTTTAACGCGGCGGTAATATATTTCGATTTTGGTCAGTAAAATTGATGACATTGGCAGTAAAGTTTGGGCAGTAAAATAAATGAAAACGATCAGTAATAAATATATTTTTCGGCAGTAAAATAATTAAATGGGCAGTTAATAGTGGGTAGTTACAAAATTGCAATTGGTCGGTAAATTGTGAGCAGCAACTTGAGGGCAGTAACTCGTAGGGTTA
>LGAG01000118.1:372530-392300 GCA_001278395.1 Lerema accius
CAGAAATTTTATTACAACAAGTACTACCCATTCCTTTTAAATGAAAAAAGTAAAAGAACCAATTCGCTTTTAATCATATCAAATATACTATAGATTCGTTCGATATTTTTGGTTTGCAAATGTCGGCGTCAACGTCAATTGCTTCTGTACGAAGTCTTACATCTGATAAGGTTGTGTATAACGTGTCGAAAAAAAAAATACTTTCTGCACTTTTTGTTCATTTAAATTTAAACTGTATCTACTTATGTTAAATCTCAAAATTGCATAAACTTGCATTATTAAAGAGGAACGCATTTAACCATGTCATAAGTCATGTTTTAATTTATGTATGCCTAATAGCAGTTATTTCGCATATTGCAATGGTGTGTGTTACTATGCAATTGACTAGCGTGGTACATTATGGCCCAACCTGCCAAATTGTGAAACAAAACCCGACTTCAGCAAACGAGACGGTTATAGTTACAATGCTACAAATATAATATATTCCTCCATTAAGAAACTACTTGGTTATAATAAGAGTTAAAAGTTATTTTGGTCATAATGGCTCGGGAGAGTTTACATTTATTTTAAAAGCTGACAAAAGAAAAATGCGGGGTGCGGAATTTTATTCCGACGAGGTGAATTTGTTTTTTGTGGACCGTCGCAAACAACGGAGACTGACGTTTTAGTACAGGGCTTAGTGATCCAGGCTACGTTGGATTTTAGAAGAAATATATTGAAATTATTTGGTATTTTGAGAAAGTATAACATAGCTTACGTATTTAGTAAAACTAGTTATCATTAATAGAAAAACAAACAACCCAACTGCTGAAAAATTGGGGTATATTAAAAAATCTATAGCGTATATCACTAAGTTGAAATCCATTAAGACGTTTAGGACTTACTTACAAAGGGTTATTTATTATTTATTCTATCTTTGTATCAACGTGAAAACCATATAAATGATCACTCGTCAGTATGCAGGAAGTTTAAATAATAATCCTACTTCCTACTAATATTATAAATGTAAAAGTTTGTAAAGATATTTGGATGTTTGTAAGTCCTTCACGTTCTAACCGTTGTTGAACGGATTAAGCTGAACGTGTGCCAGTTTGCATACAAGAATAGGACATACTATAGATTTTATCCCTATTATAGGTTCCCTTGAGATAAATCCAATATCTTTTTTAACTACTTCCTAACGTAGCCGCAGGCGTAGTCTAGTCTAAAATAATTTTGAAATATTCGTGTTGAGAACGGAATCTTAAGAGGTTAGTAAAAAACAATTGATGGCAAAAAAACTGGACTTACATACGACGTCAAGTTTTAACGAGTCCTCTATGCTCTGTCCGGGCAGGGCTGTGTTGTCAGCCGTACACTTCAGTTGGACGCCGTCGTCCTCGGGCAGCGGCATGAACTGAAGACTACTGCTCACCCAGGTCTCGTTCATCGCTTCTATTATCTGCAGAAATATGTTAACTGTAAAGTTTTGCACTTTCAAATTACTACTCTTTATAGCGAGACGAGCAATCGCCCGCGGCTCCGCCAGCGTGATTTTGCCGTTTACGCATTTTTTTTGTTGCTGTTCCTCTCCTATTTATCTTAGCGTGATGTTATATAGCCTGTAGCCTTCCTCGATAAATGGACTATCTTACACTAAAAGATTTTTTCAAATCATCAAAGTATCAATATCATGTTTAAAGGAACAAATGTCCTTTAATATCTACTCACGCGTAAAACACGTATATCTACACGTAAAAACCATTTATTTAATACCTTTATAATTAGTTAGTTATTCTTATAAGTGTCGAAAGTCAAACTCTTCACTAAAGTAAAACAAATAAAATGAACGTTAAAAACAAGGCGAAACAATACCCAATTCACCTTTCCTCGTTTGAATTTCCTATTGTCCTTAAACCACGTGAGCTGTGCGGGCGGTCGACTCCCCTCCGAAACACACGTCAAAGTGACGTATCTTTCAGACGATAACGTCACTGGCTTGTTCAAAATCTCCACACGGGTTGGCTTTACTGTAAAGAAAAACATTTTTCGTAACCGTTTCAAATGGAATGTCGTATTTTGTAGTTTTTTTAAGCCGGCACACGGGGAAATTTGTACGTTTTCACGGGCCGTAGTCGATTTTCTGGATGGCGGGACAGCTTTGTAGTTATCGTGGTGTAGAAATATCTGTCTTTTATTATAGATAGCTTTGATATTCTAGTATCACAAATACAAAAGGTACAGCATACACATACATAGGTAATAAAGATAGAATGTTTTCACGTTGACGATATTTCTACACACTCATATTTTTGTGTTCTATAGGACAATATGGACGTAGTATGTAAAAATAAAAAAAGAACTCATGTACGAAGTTCTGAGCGTATAAAACTTAGGTACTACTATAAATAAGTAAACTATCATACTGTAAAAAGTATACTGTAGGGCGCGGCTATAGCTTAATCAGATCGTTTGTATATAGGTACCTAGTGCATTTCACGTTAATGTTTTTCTACTTGTTATTGGCAATGAATACAATACAACATAGTCTTTTTTTTAACTTGTCATATTTAGCACGCTGTTTTACGTAAACCTTGTAACGGAAATCACAAATTTCCATGTTATTTATACCAGTAATGTGTAAGTGATTTCATCACTTTAATATCAGACAATTATGCTTAAATATTCACAAAAACTGCTGTGATAATGAATGATTTTGTTTTTAAGAAGATTTAGATTAGAACGATCTAGAACAACCATCTAATGTCTTAGTAACTCTTCAGGTAGAAAATTTAAAAACTGTGGAAATTATAGTAGGTAAGTCCGTAACTGAGAAAATATAATTCTTTTCATATTTCGAACTTACGTAATGTAAACAAAATAAAGAAAAACAGAAAATGCCAAAGGCCAAACTGTGCCCAATATTGTAAACACAAATAAACGGCGTTATTACAATTTTTCCGGTAAAGAAAACCCTTTCGACATTTTAATTTCTTTTCTTTGTGCAAAATTAACGAAGAAAGTGTCGAGTGAATGCTGTGTTTTATTTTCTTTTTATTTACAAACGGTCTTATTGCCTCAAATATTGTGTTTTGAGAAGTTCTGTGAACCAGAAGTAGAATAGTCGTCTCTGTAACTATGCTAAGTGTGCTTCGAGCTTTCATTTAATTTGCGTTAAAGACATAACTTCTTTATTTCTATTGCAGGAAGACCCGAGACCTAAGATCCGAGATCATACGACCAAGATCTAAGACCCGAGTCTTACTGACGTGGTCTAGAGAATTCTGCATCACGCTACTCCAGTGCGGATTAGTAATAGTGTACCAGGCAAGGAGGATGCTAGGAGCGTTATAGTTAGTTAAGTGATATAAGTGAATGACTTTGCGTAATTCTGCCTAACGTTACTGCACGCTTATTGAATGATTTCATAGAAGAAGATAGAATATATTAACGTTTTTGGACGCAAGAGTGGACTCACTGCGATTAGCGAGTAAGAAAATTCGTTATAAATGAATGAAGGAGGTTTAAAAAAAAAAATTGGCGACCTAGGTATTTTAGCGTATACCTAATAAGTTAATGGAAATCAAAAAAATATCTAATCAGTGGTCAAAAAGCCCAATTCACGTATATCCACGCCTTAACTAATAATATTTCACGCAAAGTTTAAAAGGATGAAGAAAAGTAGAAAATATCTTACTTACGATTCATTTCTAATCGGACAGTTTTCTCTTGCGGACTGACGAGGTTTGTATTTGAGGCTCGGCATTTGAAGGTAGTGTTCAAGTGGCTTCTTCTAACATGTGGCAGTTCTAGACGGTTCACTACGACGTGAGTATCTGTTTTTTCTCCTATGTACTGGGGCGCTGGAGTACCGTCAATGAGCCAGATAACTGTTGGTGCTGGGCGACCTGTGAACAATAATAATAATAGTTCCTTGTGTTTTGGGTGCCACGGACAATATAGAAACACCCAGACGGGGAACAGAAGTTTATTCGTTATTATTTTGGCCCCGATGGGAATCGAACCCGTGTCTCTTCGAACGGCTATCCGGCCTAACCATTGCGCTATAAAGGTCATCATGTTAATTGATAAGTGATAAGATTATCATAGATGTGATCGCGGTGATTAATATCGATCTTAGGTGATTGTCAAAGTTAAGCAACTGGGGGCGCGGTCGGAAAGTGGATGGGTGACCGCTTGTGCCAAACATTTCTTGAGGGTTTTCCGGGCTTTAGTGGGCTCGTTAAGCCGTCAGTTTCACTACCAACAATAATACATACTGGCTAGCTAAATTAAAGATTTATTTATCAACGAAAACAAAACAATTGCAATGATCGTAAACAGCAGAAATAATGTAAAACTGTGTCACTACTGTTAACGCCCACCTTAGAGTACTTTACAATAGAATACTTGCTAAACCAAAACATTATATTATGCGTGCATGCATGTGTGTGTTTGTGTATGTGTGTGTTTGTATGTGTGAGAGAGAATTCATACACAGTACATCACAAATGGTTGACATATAAACCAGTACTTGAAGTACTAGTACCTACCAGTGGTCAAAGACCGTTGGACTAAGGCGTACGAGTATGAATTTGATGCGGTATCGGCTTCCGGCCAAAACCGCTATGTCCGGGATAGTTTACGTCCGCTTAGGCGATCACTGATCGAACTTCGGGAACAAATTCTAACCGCAATTCGTGTTATAAATTTCGACAGGAGAGGGATTATTGTAATACATCCCGTTGGTTTAAGATTTAAGCTTCGCAGAACTAATCAGTAGGTAGTTAATTATGCATTAAATACGATTAAAACATTTCTGTTGAAACTCTGTATACGAACTTATAATTAGGTACTGCACGGATTTTCAGGCCGGATTTTCCACTACATAGATTATTATTTATGAGAAATGTTTAGATATAATAGAGGACTTGACTGCGGTGGAAATTTGAGCATAACTATTAATTCAAACAATTAACTATCAACGCGTTTGATATCCATGGCTGGCAGATGCCAAAGTCATCCATAAATGTGTCAACGCAACTGGGCATTCTGCCTGACATGTGTGTGACGTTTCCGTGGATTAAACGCAACATGATAGTGTGTATTTTGTTTTTTAAATTAAATGTTTTTATAAAACATCTTAACGTAAAGCATGTTATTTGTGAATAGATAAAGAAAAGTATCTTTTATACAATATATGTATATGTGTAAAGGGATCTATAATTTAAAACTGCCTTTTAACTGATACAGAGTAATGTCTGCATAATTCGTACGTTATTGGTTTAAATTCAGAACACCACGATATTATAATTTTTGACAGTAAAATTGGATGAATTTTCTTAGCTAATTAAAAAATCTACAGGCCTCTATTTAGTTAAGCTATGTTTTAAAGCACCAGCTTTTGTTAGACGACTTGCCACCCTATTAAGTGGGATATAGAATACAAATTACAATACATTCTAGTATCCAGAAGAGAATAAGTTTGAAGTTAGTACGGCCTCTTAATTACTCACATTACTGTGGCGGACTTCGAGTCAGCTATTGATCATTCTACATCATTTATTCTGAACAAGTTAGTTTTGTACTGGTCAGCAGTACAGTGTTCTTCAAAACTTTGGTAATTTACTTTATGCCTACCAGGATAATGTATAATTACTTAACCCAATTAATAGCACCTCAAAGTTCTTTAGTTCAAGGTGAGGTAAGTGGTTTTGTTAATAATTCAGACTTTGTTAATTATCGAAGGCAGAGTAAATTTAATTGATGTTATATTAATTAGGATTTCCATGTAAAGTTTGGAAATGTAAAGGATAAATAATTGTTTTAACAAAATATAGTAGTAAAGACTTACAGAAAAAGTCACCATATTATCCAAATCATACTGATCTATAACATATTTATTTATACTAATAATATAAAGCTGAGGAGTTTCTTCGTTTGAACGCGCTAATCTCAAGAACTATTGGACCGATTAAAAAAAGTCTTTTAGTGTAATATAGTCCATTTATCGAGGAAGGCTATAGGCTAACATCACGCTAAGATGAAAAGGGAGGAGCAGCAATAAAAAATATTGCGAAACAGGAAAATTACGCGGGCGATTGCTAGTTTTCATATATAGAGCTAAGATAAAATACCTAGGCTTAGTATTGTTCCTGTAAGGACCCTTCAGAAGAAAATAGGTTGAGAGTAAACGTTTCAACTTTATTTATCAATTTACTCTCGCTTATTTATTTACTACTTTCATTTAGCCTTAATAGACGTAAGTAATGAGCCCTCGTAGCTTTAATGTTGATGTATTGTGAGCCATTAGTTCTCGTGACGTCTGACGCCTAACGAGATAAATACTAAATCGAGTCGTGACGAACAGGTACTAATTAAATTTTAATACCTTTGTTGGTACCGTGCCTCTTTATCCAGGTTATGAGGTTGGTATTACTTATTATGTCCCTGACATATTAGGTACTAAGCCTGTGAATACTGTTGTGATGACGTTCAAAATTACCATATACCTTATAAGTCTAACTATAGGATAAGCAGAGAATGATTAAAGAAAATTTTCACTACACAAATATCGATTACAATATTGATATCCTACAATAGTTTAAACACCAATTTGCGAAACTAATTGAGTATCAACCATGAAGCAACGCGGCAACGGTATTTGCCCATTAGGGTATATCAGGAAAATGATCTAGCAAATTCGAACGCGGGTTGACGTTCTCTAATCCCTAAGGCTATGCATAATTCTGACTCGAACACTAAGCGCTTTCGAGATTAGCGGTCGTTTATACAAGGAGCAGCTACTTGTTATATTGTTCTCATAATACAAGTGTGGCTGTTAATGGGATTGCAGGATTATCTGGCAAGACGGAACTGCACTTAGGCTTATTGCTTATTAGGGGACCAGCTGTTGCCTATACGGCCGCCATAATTTATAACCTCAAATACAATGTCATTTTGATGGGACATGCAGTACGGATTCTATAAATCTACGATTGAGTAATGTGATATATCTAATATGATGTGTGTAATTATTGGATTGAATTATAATAACTAATAAGTTAGTATTGTAAGACTACTGCCCGGTAACAATGTACAGTACTGTTTTAAAAGAAGCTGTTTTAATATTAGCATCTCATTTGTTTCCACGTATTTTTCTAATTGGAATAAAACTTATAGGACACAAAAATTAACTTCAACCAAGACTAGTCTTTATTACGATAATATTTGATCCATAATAATATGCAATCTAAATAAATTACATGAAAAATCAATGTACCTACAAATCCAATCAGCACCATCTACTAGCAAAATTTGGTACCCAACTTTCCCATTAGCAATGAGACTATGCATTACAACACTAGATGAGAAACACAGCTTAAAATCCCCAGGTAGAACCACAAACCACTTCCTCAGCGGCGACTCCGAGTCATATATTATTCTAGTGGTACAAATTTAACGAACGTTGTAATGGACTTGTACGATAATCTAGAAACCAAGGTATAGTGTGCACTTGGCCTTAATTGCTGTTGCGTGTAATGTGAGATCAATTGTTAATTTGATAGGGTTTACCTAATGTTGTTGCTTACCTAAAATGGAAATCAAAACGACGTTGGTCGATTAATAAGTAATTGTTTACTGGGATACAGTTAGTGACCAAAATTACTAACCTAATAATTGTTTACTATTTCATTTTAACACATATACTTATTACATCTATCCATAGTTGGTTATTACTTTAGTAATTAGTTATCATTAATAAAAAAAAAACAAAAAACTGGACTGCAAGGGGGGAGGGGGTGATTGTAAAAAAATTAATTGCCTATGTCACTCTGACAATGACCTTGAATGAAATATCATTCAATAGGCATATTGAAATCCGTCAAACCATTCAGGTTCTAGAGCGTGCCTAGGAAAGGGACATACATACATACATACATACGCTCAAAAACCCTTACTAATCATTTAAAATATTACCAACGCTCAACATGAAAATATTTAAAAAGTCCGTATTGTAGTGAATTTTCATTCTCATATAGATAACTTGCGGGTCTTCTCATTCAAAGTTCTGTCTAAAGTTGTCGATTTCCGTATTTTCTACATCGCCGGTCTTTCTTGAGAGTTCGTGTATTTTATCAACCGTAAGATAATTGTAGTTTACTGTCGTTTAAGTTAAGAGTTCAAATGTTTATTCTTAGCATTAATACCTAAATAGTATACAACTTCGTAGACAATAATCACAAGTAAACAAGTTTTGTTTTAAGAGCAATTAAGTGTGAGTTAATGTCACTTTATTATAAAAGTATTGTATTCGATTATAAATCGATTTCAATATGAAACTAAATGAAAAAATGATAATTTGGTACGAAGATGCAGCCCAGGGTTTAGTTGTAATAAGTTAATAGGTACTGCTGTTGCCAAACAGTAATAATTGATAGTTCTCCTTACAACACTTCCAACAAATCAGTGCGTATAATCAAAGTTGCATACATCTAACGCTAACGTTAACTTAGTACAAAATACAAATAGAGTATAGTAAAAATAAATTGACAACGAAAAATTTACAAAGCCTCCCGGTCACGTGTTTTCCACTTACTGTTGAATATTACAATATTCAGCACATTTGAAGTCAAGACGATATCAAGAAAGCATAGCCCTCTGGAGAGAGATGAGAAATTAAACCATTTACTTTGATATATTGCTCTTAAACTTGCCGATAAGTCACTGTGAGAGATCGGCTCCAAATGGCACCCGGTGTAAAGTTATCCATCGCCTCGAGACACTAAACGAGGCCTTCCCAGCCCAGACGTAAAATTACGCGCTCAACTTACTCGTAGCTAGCGTCTAAATGTTTTGCAAATTCCGACCATCTGCGGTTCCTTCAAACCGGAATTCTAAACATATCTGGATATATTGTTGAATTGCTTAGGCCACATAACGTTGTCCCTTTAGTACATTAAGATACGTGTGTTTAGTACCAGTGTAACATTTGGTCTTTGGTCTTCTGTACAAGTATTGTATACTATTTGCGCTCGACAGATTTATAGTTTTAGTATGATTCTATGATAAAGTAAAAAGATATAAGGATGATATCAACATCAACTCACCTCCTCTTACTTCACAGACGAGGACGAGTTCGTTGCCTTCCTCTAGCGGCCCGACGACTCCGGACACGTCACGACCCGACTTGTCGTATAGCATCAGCTGATGTGGCGGCACTATGAGAAAGAACGAAATTGTTAAGATTTCAGTTTAAAAATAAATAAAAGCATTATTCTAACAGCAGCATAATAACGACAATCTGTATTGTGCAATGGTTATGTCGTATCACCGTTAAATAAGTCCAGTGTTAAGGTGTCTATTTGTCCATAGTATCTACGATACAGTAGCGTTATTTATTAAAAATGCATTCTCTGTTAACCACTTAAAGATAAAAGTTGTCTAACACAACACTATACAAGTTACGACGGATACCAACGAGTAATGTAGCACTCAGTTTTTTTTAATCGTTATTAAGTACTCAAGAAGATCATGTGTGTAATGTAGCACTCAGTTTTTTTTAATCGTTATTAAGTACTCAAGAAGATCATGTGTGTAATCTATGTCCAATTTTATAATTAAAGTTTGAACTTCGATTGTAACTTAACGCACCTTAACTTGCTCTGTGTATGGATTCTTTATTCATTAACGACACTAAGCTAACAATATAAGCGAGTATGTTTGCTACAAAACCTTCTATAGTGTTTACGATGAGTCGAGAGGAGTGTAGCTAGTTAATACTTTGTCTTAAACATTACGGTTTTATTACCTCACCCTTTCATATTGTCAGTAACGACGGTATTGTAATAAGACTACTATAGTGTTGACTATATGATAGTTTTGTTACAAAGTGTCAGTCTTTAGGGGCTAATACTATGATGTAAGCAGTCTTAAATAATACTTTACATTCGTGGATGCAATGGCAACATAAATATAAACAGAAGACAAGTATTTAGACCAAGAATAGAAACTATTATCTATTATGCAAATTTTAGCCTCACTGGGAATCAAACTCAGGATCCCTTGAACGACGGTCCGTTATGGTAATCACTGTACCATAAGGGTCGTTGGTCATTGTAATCATTAAACCGAAAAAGACCTTAAGTACGTTTGTACTTCTTTGAATCTTGAATGGCCTGTACGTAATGCAAGGCATATTAATAATAAGGTTAAAAAGAGATAAAAAACACAATAACGATCACACTATAACAAAAACCTATTAATTATTATCAACAAACAAATAATCGAATAGTCCATACCAGGTACACCACAAAACCGAGTTATGGGAACCCTTAGTTGTTTGTTATACTGACACCAAGCAGTAAAACCTTACCCGCACATTAAACCGATAGGGACGCCGATTACCCTAACAAAATGACACAACCATCGAATAGTAAATGAACCGATCGAATTGGATAAGACCGGGCACATTATCGAGAGAATTAACATCGAAAAGCTATAAACATCTTCATCATTCATTCATTTTGTAGGGTATTCATATTTGTATGGGTAGTCAAAATTATATTTATCGTATATCGAATACATGTATTATATCTACATTTATGTAATTATAATTTTATGGAGAAACTAGCTGGTGTGGCAGACATTGCTTTGCAATTTATTTTATTGACTTGAAAATAAAGTGCATGTAACTTTGTTAAGCTATTATCGAGTTGAAAAGTTTTTGCTGCAAAAAATAGTTTAATACCTTTAATAATTTAGCTGATTTCTTAAAGTTTGAAGGCTAAGTTGAAGTCTAATGGATGATCGGAATATTCAGGGAATTTTGCAGGTGACACAAATGAAAACAAAACATCACCGGAAAAAAACTACTAGTATTTTATTAAAAACTCTGAGTAAGACTTTGTATGTCCGTTTATCTATTCGTCCTACGTTTATTTTGTCATATGGATTTATCACTTGCATTGTAATATGTAGATTTGAAAGTTTTGTAGAATACCGAGTAATACTTGTACTTAGTATTTTTTTTATTTTAACAATTTGTACCATCTCAGAAGGTTACCGAAAAGACGCAATGCGGCGGGCGATATGGCTTGTGGATTTTTCTTTCAACATCAAAAGCGATTAACCTCTAAGTTAAGAACGATGATTTACTCGTATTTATCTTAAACTGTACCGTTGTCGACCACTACGAGGATTACATAATTATATTCTCCTCCAACGTTATCTAATAAGTAAATTTAGAACTTCTTAGTATCAAGTATCAGATAGATATTCGGATTTCAAAATCTGTGTTCTACTTTTCTGCAAAGGCTAAGTCATTAGTTGATGTACGGAAAGTGGGAGAAAGCGGGGTTAAAAGAGCCAGAGGTAAGTCTTTTTCTGTTACGGAAATGTTCGCTTCGGCACAAAATAAACCTGGTTCTTTTAACCTCGCTCTCCGCAACCGTCAATTTAGAATCAGAATTTCTGACGCGTATACCGGACGTTTGCGTCGTCTAATAGATATTTGATTAGCTCCTTATTTACAATCACAGGTAACACGCGAAGTTCTTGGTACAATCTGTACTCCACGTGATACTAACACGGCGTTGATGGGACAATAAATTGCATAGCTGAGACTACAGTTGAAATTATGGCCACTGAATTATGCATCAACCGTAACACGGCAACGGCAGTAAAACTGAGTCCCCGTGGAGAGTGGTCGAGCTCTCACTATTTGTACACAAATTGCTCCTCTTTATTGCAAGTTTGCGTTTATGTACAACTTTACGAGTTTCGACACCTACTTCTTATACGACTCGAAAATTTGTCCATGCCCTGAAGCTATAACCTAAAAGCAACGTTTATTTTACGATGTTCAATGAATGGTTATACACAAACGTAAGGTCTTGTAGGTTCCTGTAGAGTACTTTTTGTTCGTCTGTTATAGTTTGTGCTATAACTTGTTTTAATACGTCGGGTGCAGAGTTCTAAACTTCTTCAAAGGACTCCTTGTATTTCATAGTTTTAATAGCGCTCATACCTATAAATCTTGATGTTAAATTTTGCATTGGTACGACTATAAATTACATAATGTTTCAAAGGAAATCTTGCTTAACAGAGACTAGGAGAAAGTTAAAGGATGGTAAACGCTTTAAGCGTCAAATCGTTTTTTGACAATCGTTTGAGTAAGTCGATATAAGTCTTTGCACACATAGCATGTTAAAAACTAATCATGGCAAATTTCTAAAGCACTAAAGTCGTTGCCAACTCAATGCTAGTACGGAAAGAGGAAATCAATAAACCCTATCGTTAACTGTTTCTGCTATTAAAATACAAGAATACGTTTATCGTATAGAAAGGAAACCTTCTTCACATGAACTACGTATACCACACCTCAAACTTGTATCCGCATTATTTTTAAAATTCGGTAAAGCTGTGTCACAGACACGGCTGTGTTTTGTACATGAATATGTTTTTGATACAGGTATTTTTTTTAGATAAAATATTTTTATTTATGTAATTATGTCGAAAAATAACCTCAAATGCCGACGCTTTCCCCTACACCGCGTGAGATTTTTCACTGTTCTCGCTTATTGTAATTAATTATTTGATACTTTAGTTATCCAGTGGTATAATTTAATTTTAAATGTAGACGATAGATTCAAAACTAAAATGCCAAACTGTATCTTTCGATTTTGTTATCATTAGGTTTTTGGGATTGCCCCCCTGGTCGCAGATTTAAAAACGTATGATCACGTCAAAACGTTGTAAATCTTATTTAATCTCATACCTTTTACATATTGATAAAGAAAGCTCGTGAAACAATTCCTTCAGACATGACTACGTAGCCCCGAACTAGTTCACCCGAATCGAGCAACGGTTACCTAAGAAAATGAAATAGGTAAGAATCGTCTAAACAATTACAGAGCCCAAGAAATTGTTTACCTTACCGTTGACAGACTAGTTTAATGTCAGGTTTCCGGACGTGATATCCGGCGGAGATAAACACTTGTGCGTGCTAGAAATACTTTAACGAGCCGAGTGCCTTGGGGACTGGAAGGGCTCTTGTCTGATCACTTACCTTCAATCTATTACAAGGTAAATGTCGTTAATTGTGTATCACTGCAGGATTAAGAGGACTGTCAAATCTTATGAAACTAAACGTTTTTTTATACGTTTTTTATTTTCTTTTTTATTATGTACTTTATGAAGTTTTCCCTGGAGTTTGAATTCAAGCTTAGGTAGACGAATAGGGTACAAACAGATATTTGTTTTGACTGTAATTTGCCAAAAAACCAAATAAAAAAAGTTATGAACTAAAACATGTCCATTCTAAATTTTACAAGTTAAAAATGTTATAAAATCAAGAAGCAAGTTTAAGGAAAGCAACACGATATGTTATAGTTAGGCGCTGGTGGCGACGGTCGTAAGTCAAGTTGTGGAGTTGCAGAGCCATACATCACCCGGTTTGAACAACCGCACTGAACTGGCGAGGCAGTATAAAGTGACCTTATTACATACTACTTCATACTAGTAACATACTGTGCAGTAATAGGGTGAGTTTACTAAGCTAATAGATTTAATTTCAACAAATACTCGTAAATTCTATTTATTCTATTTATAACGTCTTGAACGTTTTGACGACCCCGTAGCTTAGTTGGTAGTGACTATCTGCGAAACGAGGGGTCCCGGGTTCGATTCGGCTGGGGCAGATATTTATGTGACAGATAAATGTTTGTTCTCTGGGTGTTAGTGATGTGTTATTTGTGTTGTATTTACCACCCGCGACACGAAATCCTGCTGCGTGGGTATGAGTGTGTTAGCGTTTGTTATTTATGGATATTATTTATTAAATATAGTCGGAAGGATTACGATGACATCTTCGGCTCGTTCGACAATCGTATTGCATGGTTTACTGTTTGTAATCGCGTTGGTTATAACACATGCTGGCTTGTACGGTCTGATGTATGAGTTTGAACACCGGTGGAGGTGAGACTTGTGACTTACGATGCATAGGCAAGCCACTGACATAAGAGTAAGGGTTTATTCACACTATTGTAGGATTACGTCACAGACGTAGAAATATATAGACTGAGATTTCGGAACAAATGACCGTAGTAGAAAAAAACATAACGTTTTTATCAAATGATAATGTTTCCCGGTACATTGCTCTGTGAAATACGTCAAATCGTTAAAAAAAGACTTAATTTTTTTTTGCTCTGAAAACTCAGTCTATACATTTTTTGGTCTAAAGTTTACGTATACTAAACCAAGATATGTCTAGTCTTTTGCAGCTGAATCACTATAGAAAATACTATAGGAACGCAACAAAGAGGCATGATACAAAAAAAAACAAAGTTTAATAGTCTTACTTTTGAATAACATTAGTACTTAAAATGTAGGTACTCATTATAACGAAGCTTTAGTGTGAAAATAACATTTTAAACATTATTCTATGCTTGCGCAAAAAAAGTTGTGGAGTTGAGCAATTCAAGAAGTTTCATAATCATGACAATTCCACTTGGAGTCTACTTTATATTTAATTTTGGTAAAATATAAAACATTTCGTTTCTGTGAGTTTAGCAATTTTAATTGTCGTATCATAAACTTTCGATAATATTAATTTATCAGAAATACTCTGGTTCTGGTTATTAAGATTTGGAATTAATGAAAATATTGGTTCGCTCATCAGCAGATGAGTAAAATTAATAGAAAATTAACTTCCAGATGTCAAAGAGATTCTTAAGATCAAGGTGTACGATAAATTGGATTCTAAGACAAGGATGCTTAGACCTGATTTGTTTAATAAGTGATCTCGATAGATATGTTGAGAATAACAATACTTCTTGGAAGTTTATACGAGTTTCTTTTAAGTAAACAGTTGACATAATATAAACAGCCAAGTAATTTGTAAGTAGTTACCGTATCAAAAAGCATCATTGATGGGATGCAGACCAAAAAAGTATGCGTATTATTTCTTATTCTTTGTACCCGACTGCTTTACATTGCTGGTAAATATACGTATGTATTTCCGTCTTTGGCACGCTCTACAGTCCAAACTGCTTGACGAATTTCAACACGGGAGGTGTCATACAGATCGCATAATAAGGTGTTATAAAAAAGTGTTTACTAGTACAGACCTTTTTCGAAAAATAACATTATCATTATCACATTTCATAACTGGGTCTTCCATAGCGACGTATCAAACTTTCGACATCGAGAAATGTGATTATGTTGCGAAGTTTAAGTGAATTGCCTAACATGAACTGGCAAACTTGTTTTACAGTAAACGGCTTAGTTCCCAAACTTTGCTTTCATACAATCTCACTATTGTTCCGCGAGTAATTCTATCTTCCAACATATTTACATATGTATATACGACGTTGGCGTGTGACGAAACAACTTTAGTAATCAGTTTACTTGATACGGTTGTAGATATGTTTTGAAAAGTGATTAACCTACTGAAATTTTTTAAAACATAGGCCATTAAAACTATTTTTATGGTGGAGTTATACCTACCTAATCTAGGGAACTTAAAAATTATACTGTTCTGTATAGTTCGAAGAGTATTGTATTCATAATCTACTTGAGTTATACTATGTTTGCTCCTCTTTCCTTCGCCAAGGCGTACTGGGGCAGTATGGCGGAGTATGCTCAATGCGTTCTCAGTTATGAGGAGAGACCAGTGCTCAGTAGCCAGCCGTTAATGGATTAAAATAATTAGTAAGATTAGTAGGATTATCTGTGTCGCGGGTAACATGGACTACACAAATAACACATCACTAACACCCATGACCCGAGAACAAACATTTATCTGTCACAAAAATATCTGCCCCGGCCGGGAATCGAACCCCGGACCCCTTGCTTTCCAGGCAGGGTCATTACCAACTAGGCTACGGGGTCGTCAAATTGATTGAGATAGCTTTCTTTTGATTCTAACAAAACTTGACAACTCATCTTAAGCAATCATTTCCGTTGGAGAAATTCCCGAAAACTTCTATTTAAAGACGTTGGGAATATAAAAAGCAACCGCGTAGTCGAGCCGAGGCGCGGAAGGAAAGCGTTCGACTGAATTAATAAGTAAGTACAACACAAAATTTGAATTTAATGAAACAAGTTCGGGAACAGCTGAGCGTGTATTGATCTTATATGAAATGAACTGATGTGGAATGAGGGCGGAGGAACCAAATGCGAATTAGGTGACGATAATATTAATCGAGATTAAATTATTATTATATTAGGCGTTTCAATGGGCTAAATTTAAAATGCGGCTAGACAATCGCTGTAATACTTTTGGTAAAAAATTTACTGGTGATTTGAAAATTCGTATCCATTTTAGCAAGTTATTGAAGTATTTCTAGTCTGGCGTGTCTGTTACGTTTAAAAATAGAGCATTCTAACGAGGCGTATGTCGAAAAAATAAAACTGATTGTGTGTAAAATTTTCGATCTTATTTGGAAATCATGTCATGAAGGTGGTTAAGTTATAATTAAAAGAGTCTTCTTATTTAATCTATGTCATGATTTACGATGATTTATCCTAACCAGTAGATATAATTGATGTAAAATACATAATTCTAAACAATTCACGTACATAAACTGCCTGAAGTAACGTAAAGAATAAAATCATAGATTTCATTACATTACATCATGCCTACATAAATACAGGTCAAGTTGATACAAGGCGTATAAGAATATATTCACGTTAATTACATGGCTGAATGTTCGTTTGATAAAAGATGCGATAACACGGAAAATGTACAGCCTTCTACAATCAGTTTTTCAGCACCGTTGTAAACAAACATACAACCACTATAATTGATAGATATTAATCTCTCCGTATATATCAAGTTGAGCTTATTTGCAATTTAAAGTTTTGCGATAAACATATGTAGATGTAGAAGGGTAATAAATTCAGAGTCGGGCTCGCAACGCCAGTTCGGCCGTTGAGTTAATAAAATCACTTTGTAAGTCAATTTTGTAGCCGGTCTACGTATAAGAAGGGTCATTGCCCAGTTGTTAAATGGCTTATGAAATTACACCTTTGTTGGCATAGTTTGATGATTTATTTAATGGACGTCGCTACGGTAGATCGACTGAAGATATTTTTGATCGAATATTGCATGGGCGTGGCTTTATACAGGTCAGTGTTGAGTAAGGCAGCAAGTTCGTTTGAGGTAAGTGTAGTTAAGTGTGTACAAAATTATTGACGCTTATTTAACGACAATTTTTATTTAAGTTATTTGAGCCAGTAGATGTGGTAAATTTTTATTTAAGTTATTTGAGCCAGTAGGTGTGATCTGCTATCTATTTTATCTATAATAGTTTGGCTGATTCCATTGGTTCAAGCGTTTAGCAGTTCAGTGAACAACTCACGTACGTGTACACATCGTGAAGAAGTATACAATATGTATAGGTATATATACAGAGGTATTAGTTAATATGACCAATGATCATACGTATAATATTAATTCAATAAAGTATTAAGGCTCAATTGAATATTGAGGTCATTACAATATTACGGGATAAATTCGAGTGTACAAAAAGATAATAAACTATGCTTCCTTATTTCCAATTGACACGACAAATAATCCAGTCTTATAAAGTGTGATGCTAAAGTTAACGCTTCGGCCGTGGCTAAATTAAAGCGAAATATCTGTGGCTGTAGAATTTCCCTAGGGGAGATGCACACATGATCTACCTACAGATTTGCTTGATGTAATAACAGCACATCTTTGAGGAGACGGGTGGTGTGTAACCTCTCATTTTCTTCGCCAAATTTCAAAGGAGTTCTAACAAAGCTTTGTTTTGCTTCGCTCGCTGGAATAAAGCCTTTCAGGCTGGCTTTTTAGATAAGGTTCTCTTATAAATTCACAGCGTAAGGCAGACGTTTTGTGTTAAAGTTTTTCGGCGTGGGAACGCGAACAACTGGAAATCATACAAGAGTAGAGTTCTCTTTGCAAGATTCTTGCAAATTTCCTTTTTACTGTAGCTGGCTATTATGTCGATCGTTTGTTGTTAAACATTCATTGTTTTTAAAATGTGATTATAAGTCGTTAAGGTCAAATTGATGCACGTGACATTTAAGACAAGATTTTAAAGTCTCAACAAATTCTTCTGGACCTTAGAGTCTTAGGAAATTCTCCTATACCTAGTCCTATAGTATAGTTACTAGTTTTTAGTACATTGCATTGATCAAACGTAGTAGTTATACGACCAATTTAGTATATAACAAACTTACCTATAACACCAAGTCGTATTTGGAAGTTTCTCGTGGGTGAGTTCTTGAAGTCTACTCTGCATCGGTACACTCCTTCGTCATCCAGCTGGACTGTATCCAGGGTTAGGGCGGCTGGTCTGGCCACTGTTGCGAAGTATGCCCTGGGTCCAAAGACGTTTGGATCCGACCACTGCAGTGCCTTGTTGAAAGATCGACCACGGACGTCGAAGCTGTAAAAAGAGAGATTTTTAAGGTAATAGCCAACGAATGAGCAAAGTTGCACCGAGATAGAAGCTGGTTAGCAGCGCACATAGATATCGATTACACTAAATCTTTGCTAGACAAGAAAAAAGTTGAAGGAAAAAAGTATCTACTCAATTAAACTTTATCAAGACGGGATATTTCGAATTATTTGGCATCAAGTAACATATTTTATATTTTCATACAAATATACCTCTTTAATTAGAACATTTTTGGGGGATCATTTTAAGGGTCCCCTATTTAGAGTAACAATAAAGGTGATCCAAGTAAATAAAGCGTAATTAATCGTCTAAAATGATTAAACCTAAGCGATTTACAACTTACAAGTTTAACACGTAACTGCCTGTAATAAACTTAACTTGCAGGTTTGGATTATATCATGCGTACCATTATATCCTGGTAAGCCAAACGATGCACAGGGGACAGCTTATCGTTAGCGAGAAACATAATCCAGCCATTTACAGTTTAACTGTGTTTTTCTAATGAAATCTCGTTAAAAATAAAATAAAATTTTACTTTTTTACACATGTTGGAAAAAGCTTTTTTATTTCAATAGCTGACGAGCTGCCAAGTCATATGATAGTAAATAGTCAGCCTTTTATCAGCTAAAGTTATGATGGGATAAAAGAAAAAAAAAGAAGAAATTGCAGTACGATATTTAGTCCTATTATTATAAGTTTACGGTGCTATTTCGTACTAACAGTAGGATAGTAACTTACTAAGGTCATCTTATATTGAGTTGATTACATAAAAATCCCACATAACCCACAACTTGATTTTGATGTCATAACGAAGAGTTTCCGCTTTAAAATTAGGTCAGTTGTTACCCTAATGATAAGACATTAATGATGAATAAATTTTAAACGATTTTGAATTTAGTCTTAATGCTTTGGAAATTTAATCCCTTTAAAATTATATGTGGCCATTACCCCAAGTCTATCGTTTCTCCGGGGACAACTTAGCGGCGAGGAGCGAACATGTCGACCATTATCGGACGCGTGTTCCAATAAAAACATAATTATATCTTGTTCAGTTGTAAGATTTTAAGCTAAAATCAATGATATTAAACAGAAAGAAAAAGCTGTTACAAGTGCGCTTGGAAATAATAATAATAATAGAAAACAAACTATTTGACATGTTATTTTTATAGCCCGATCGAGACAGCAAATACCTACCTACCTTGAAGACGATCAGGACTAATGTAACACTTTTTTCGGTTGCTTAGTAAGGTCGTAACATATTGACAATATTAAATACTAGCTTTCCGCCCTCAGCTTCGCCCGCGTGGATTTCGGTTATATCCTTTTTGCGATAAAAAGTATC
>LGAG01000118.1:402185-434524 GCA_001278395.1 Lerema accius
TCGACCGCCACTAAAGAATTATTTCACTCATTATTGTCGCGACAACCAGCGGCACTCGGCATGCGATATTGGAGGGTTTGTCTCCGTTGTGCCGTTGATTTTTACACGAAATACATTTGCTCTGTTTTTTTCCTTACCGGTTTTTTGTCGAAGTAAAGCTTGGATTGTTTATTAAGTGTGTATACTACGTGAAGGGTGCAGTTTTCTCTACATGTTTAGGAATGATACAGGCGCGTACGAAATTGAGAGCTTGAGATTTAACATGGTCAAAGTTTAGATTACTTTAGATGGAGAAGAAGTGCACAAATCTGAATTTTGTTTAAGATATGTGTTACACACACATTTAATTTTGAATTTCTAAAAACACAAGCATAATTTAGGTAACATTTTATGAATGAGCAGCACAAAGTCGTTAGAAAAAAGACGCTCTAGTCTTACAGTTGACGTCGACAAAGAAATTTAAAATTTAATTTCTTCCAACCTATAATACCTACATTGTTTGATATAATGAATCATGGTTAAACTTCAACCACAGTACATGTCTCTAGTAAGATAATAAAATGGGTAAAACAAGAAAGTTATATTAGGTAAAAGCTAAAGAAAATTGCTTTTTGATGTACACATTTGCGGGGATGATAATAAGCAATAAGCCCTGCGTATACCGTTAGGAATTAAGACAGCGTCCTTATTATTATAATATAGTGATGGTTCTACGTTCACTATTTTTTTTTATTTATTGCAGAACTTTTTCGTTGAGCAACCACATCTTCCCGTAAAAACACAATTATTTTTTGTAGCTTAGATACACATTGTATACTACTTAGAACATACCTACTAACCGACTCGTATAAAGTAGGTACACATAGCATAGCATGATGAAGCAATTAATGATCCGCTCTAGTTTCGCTTCGGTAAATCTATACCAAAGTGCAAGTACCTGAAGCTTAGTTACTCACGTATCAAAGGGGTCAGACAAAGTTAAAAAATATCTTATTTTATGGACTTAGAGAACAATTTTTTTTTGCAGGATGTTCAAACATCAGACAGTATAATAAATATAAAAGCATTCTAAAGAAATTGTTATCCATATCGACATCAAAGCCTATCGGATTAACAAGGGTAAAATTGTCAAACGAACAAAAAAACAGGAAATTACCAAAAAATATCAAATGTAGAAGCGGAACTTGTCACTGTTATTTAAAAATGATTTCCTTGTCATTTATTCATACGTTTAATGCCACGTCGATAGCTATTATTCACACGTTACTTACATTTTATTTTGAAAATGTATGAGAGTCCTGTAAAACACCAATTAGAGTTACGATAAAAACACAACCAATTTAAATGTATATTTCTTAATTGTCGAGTAAAATATATTTATTTCTTAAAAAAATTGCATTAGTTAAGTATTTCACTTTCCTTGTCTTATTAATAAATATATGACTGTATTTAAGACTGTCAGACCAAAAATGTAGGTATAGACTGAGTCTTAAGAACAAAAAAAGAAGTCAGTGTTTTTTTCTTTTTTACGATTTATCGTATGTTACAGAGCACGGCCTGTCGATCAATGTACCGGGAAACGTTGAGTGCTTCATAATTTGAAAGCTATTGGCGCTCTGGGCTCCTGAATTTCTTCTTTCGTCTCATTAACACACCATATCATTAAGATAATACCCATACGTAACTTCACAATAGGATTCATTATGTTAATGTACAGTTTTTTTTGGTGGCAATAAAATTGTTTATGGCCTTAACCGTGGCTCACTGATGAGTAAGGGTCATTTGTCATGACTGAGAAAGTCTATGAGTAAGGGTCATTTGTCATGACTGAGAAAGTCTAGAGCATATTACATACGTATCTATAGTTTAAATCCGTGGAGGATAATTATGTATACTTATGTCAAATTAAAGCTTTCTGGTGCTAATCTAATTTTCAATATCCCACGGAGTCTTAAAAATAAAGTGGAGAGTCCTTATTCAGATTTAAGTGGCCTTAATAGGTAACCTGGTTCCGTACCTGTCAAGAGACTTTTAAGTTAATTACCGGCACTTAAGTGAAAAAAACATGGAAAAATAACAAAGCGGTAGAAAGGTACAAGAGAAAAAGTTTTAAAAGCGTCTAAAATCAACGAATCACAAGTTGTCAGAAGAAATTTCGCTCCCCGCGACTTATTAGATAAGTTTCCCCGCTCTTGTGATAAGCAAAGGTTTTAACACTAAAATGTCGCTAAACTCGAGGAAGGGAAGCTAAGAAAAGCTCTTATGTGTCTCGTTCTCCTAATATATCATATTTTTTCCCGACTCCTAAGATATACGAGCGGTGGTTTCGCGCGTGACAATCTTCCGGGGGTAATATTAATAAAATTATTGTGGAAACACGTAGCGAGCCTGACCTACTCATCTCGTCGAGAAACACTCAGTATTTTAGATCATAAAAGCATTAGGTAGTATTAAAAAATAATTTATTGCTTACTAACTTTCATAATGAAGTTTTTACGAAAAACATGAATTAAAACGTCGTCAGGTCATTTTATGTTATTATGTATTTAATTTAGCTCCGCTTTTAAACAGGTTACTTCAGTTGTTTTGTATTTTAGAGAATACTTGGAACTTGATGTTGCAAGTGGCAAACAATTGAAACAAATACTATAGCTCATGCTGTCGTTAATTACTATAAGAGTTGTTTTTAGTATATTTTCTACATTTACGATTCGTAGAGACATCTAATCGAATAAATGATCAGCATCGACGTCAAATCGATCATTGCGATACGCGATTCCAATTACATAAAAATTGGAATACATTCGAGCCGATCACAATAAACGGATACTTTTTTCACATCCCACTTCTGATTAGATTCGGTCTGAACAACCCCATCCATCGCGCCACCGCAAAGACTCGACTCTCGCTTTCCATTCGTTCCGCTGTCCAGAAATTTTCGCAATAAAATTAATCGTTCCAATAAAATTGAACCCGAATAGAACCGCCCATGCATGAATACTTTTTAATTGGGTCCCTCTTTTTTGCTCTTTTCGTAGTCGCCCAAACGAGAAATCGAACTTGAGCAAGTTTCATGTAGAAACGGATTCGCGCTAAGTGGCTATGGATTTTTCTCGAACGTTCCTTTCATAACTTTCTTTAAGATTGACTAATCGGTTACGGGAAGAGAATAAGCGTTTCCATTTCGTGTAACATTTGAATAATATTCGTGTCTACCGGAATATTGATAAAAGTTTCCAACCCGCTGTTAAATGACTACTAAAAATTATCGAAGAAGAAAATGTCAGGAAGACTTACTTTTCTAAAGTATCATCGGAAATGAACGATTTGTGGCGACCTATATTGTAAATAAGCAAAGTTTGTAAATAGCCATAATAACAAAAAAAACAGTTGTTAATTATCCATCATTTACATTTTCACCCACCTTTCCCCACATATTGATAACTTTATAGGTTCCACGCATGTTTTCTTTAATTAAAAAAAATAAAGGTTCATTGGCTAGGCACGTTCCAGTTACATTCGCAACAAATGGAGCCCTCAATCAGAATGAGCAATTGGTTGTAAACGTAACTCCCAATGGATAGCGTAAAAAGCAGACAAGTGCGAGTCGCAAGCTCAATTGGGCTTCGGGAACGCCATTGTATTTTTAAATTTTTGGGATTCCACACCTCGATAAAAAAGAAACTCAATTTAAATATTCCATTTTTGTTTTTCGTTCACGCTACGGTAGAGTTTGTGACGATATAACAAATGCGGGTCTATAGATTGCTACATCTCAATTCGATTACTTCGAGTCATTTATTTTGTGTGTATAGCTGACAAACAAAAAGGAATTTGAAAATGAATGAATATTAAGCAGTACACAATGAAATAAGTAAAAAATTAAATTTTGATTAAATTAAGAGTTAACAATACAGCCAGACGTCAGTTGCCACATACAGACAGACATACCCACAGACACATAAAACTTATAACACCCCTTTTTTGCATCGGGGTCAAATATAGTCTAACAATAAATATAGTATAAATCCAAAGTTTTCGCAACCTTCCGCAAATTTGAAATTGACTGAAATTTAACTACCTACATTTAATTTTGTAATATACCTATATTATTAATTACCGATTCTTGCTTAACCTATAAAACGTCGATGATACCTGTAATGTAGCTTCATTATTGGTCACATTTCATAATTCCAACAACTCTGAACACTACTCGAACGCCCGGAACCGGAAATATATTCGCCGTTTAATTTTCGACAAGAATTGCATTTAATGGAACGAGTACGATTCCCACTTGAGTTTTTTTAATCTGATTCATTCATCGATTCATTGTTGTATGCGAAAAGTATGATACAAAATTTATGGTCAGATATTGTGTTGAATTAATTGGAACGATCCTATAAAATTTAAGCTGGAGAAATAAACAAATATATTGACTTAACTTCTACGATCTTTTAATTGTGATCTATTTACAAACGCACACACACGCACACAAACAGACACAACTGCACTCTATCTCTCTCTTTCACACACATAGTCATATACTAGTACACAAATGCACAGTACAATAAATTATAGAGTTAAACTTGCTCACAGACAACTAAAAATTGTTCATTTGTTAGTAGGTAATCTTCCCTATACTGTACTGTGTCATTTGCTTTTCAGCGTTTCATACCCTTACCCCTGTCGCTAACAAAAAAATCCAATTAGACTCGTTAACTACCGAACCGTAATGACTCTTTAATTAAAGTCCAGTCAATACTCTTGTATATGGAGGTCACGTAGATTGACTTCATTAAGGCGAACTATTAGTATTTAAGCTCAGTCTAGACTGTAGTAATTAAAGGAATGTAATTTTGTAACCAGTAATACCGATCGCGTAATTTTACTTGCCGCTGAATATTATAATTTCTGTTGCAAATCTTGTAGTAATTTAGAAGTTATATGAACTTGAATGTATTTATCTGTAAGCCTAATGTTTAATAAGATGTGTAAAATCCGATAATTCTCGTACATATAAATTGTTTACTTAGACTAGTTGAACGTCTTTTTTTATTTTTTTTTAAATTATAACACACCCTATATTAGGTACTCTGTGTCAATATAAGGACGTTATATAAGAAAGTTAGTTGTGGTCTATAAAGTATAAATTTAATTTAAAGTATAATTTTAATATGTAATGTCTTCAAATTATTTATAAACTTTTTTTTAAAAAAAATATTTCATGGTCCACGATAAGACAAATATCAAATGGTACCTCATTTCAAAAGGTCAAGAACCATTAACGTAAAGTACTTTGCTCTAAGAATTGCTCTAAGATATGGTAGAACCCCCCCCCAAGTCCTAATAAATGCCGGCTGTCCTAAGGTTGTCAGTGAAGTACTTCTAGACGTTAAACACATTACCTCCGCTACAACGTTATGGCAGGTATTAATTGCGAGCCCGGGGATACACTAATGCAATTTTCCACGTCACAGTACTTGTTTTTACTAAGAAACTTGTTTAAAATGAGAAATTCAATTCATTGATGTAGTTTGTAAAAGATAAAATAAAATAATCAGCGTTGGAGGCAAGCGTTAGTAAAAATGTATAAAAACTGTATTTTTATTGGTGAAACTAGCTGACCCGGCGAACTTCGTATCGCCTCAAAAATCAATAAAAAATCAATAATGATAAAAATTCCGGATCGATTCATTAGATTACGATTACGACTAAAAACTACGATTTAATTTAAAATATCAGGAATCCTTACTCGGTAACCATGGTGATACTATCGTGTTTAACACATGATAATATTACAGTAGTCCCATACAAACTTTAAATTATAATATCTTTTGATATAAGTTAAATCCTAAATACAGCCCTGAGTTAAGGATTATGGGTGTATTTCATCCATTGTTCTGGCAAATCTGGCAAATCATAATCATAAATTTTTTTTTTGCATTTGTTTGTATTTTAGATCCTCAATTTTAATTAAAAGGTAGCTAGCTTAGTTAGCTTAGTTAGCCGCCCGCGCATATAGCATGTGAACTTACTTACTCGTATAAAGTTTAGGTATTTTTGGTTCAAAGTTTCTTCCCTGTTTTGCACCCTTTGTTGAGCGAAATTGAAAAATCTGTGAAATTATATTGTAAACAGTATGTTGAGGAAGTTATATTCTCAAAACCACGTTGATATCAATCATGAGTCGCCCGTGAACGATCTTTGAAAAACTCAAATTTTGTACATTCTTTTCACTTTTTTTTATTTTCTTGATCAAATATCGAAAAACTGGGAGACACGTATTCAATTAATTTAAGTAAGGAATATTTGTTTTAAATTTGAAAGCAATCGGTTGATATTTAAAAAAAAATCCATACAAACTTTCGTTGCTTTTTCCAGGAAAACTATAATATTTTCCGGAAAAAAATATAGCCTAGTTTAAGCCCAGACTTAACAGCTATAGAATAAAAAAAGTTTTATTCAAATCCGTTCGGTAGTTTCGGAGATTAGCGTGTACAAACAGACAAACAGACAAACAGACAAACAGACAAACAGACAAACAGACAAACAGACATAAAAAAATTTTAAAAATTGAAGATTCGTACTCAGTTACCGTTTTTGAGTCACTCTAGATTAGTTTTTGGTAAATATACGCAATGTACAGACAAATTTATTTTACTGTTTTATTATAGTATAGATAAAAGGGGAGTTAAGTATATAATAATTGCAAAACAAAAATATGTCATAGCAAAGTTATTAAATGCAATTCTGTCTCTATCTACGAGTAAGCTTCCAATTTCGTAGGAATTATACTTTGTACAAGAAAACAATAATAGTTTGAATTGTTTGAAATTTTTAAAGACAACATGACAACAAAATTATAGAAATTTATTGTCAGAAAACGTTCATACACGTCTATAGACGTTAGCGAAACTAGAGTTGCAAATTGAATGGGCTTTGCATGCATAATAATTCTCATACACTTTGCTACATACACAGAAATACGTATAACAATTTTGCTATTTCTGTTCAGTGATAGAACCAACAGCTCAATCTTTAATGTTGTTTTCACTTGCAAATTTGTAAATTCACATTTGCTGTTTCATCCTATCTACAATTTAAAACAGTTATCGCGGTAAATGTGAGACGATATTGTTTCCAAATGTGAACGTTTTAGGAACGTTTGTTAAATAATTCAAACGTGTACAAAAATAACAATAGACAATGTTTACTCACGAATTAACAACAACTAATATACTCATTAACACCTATCACTAACTGGATTTACTAATTGACCAACGGATTGTGATTGGAGCGACAAAAACTATTTACAATTGCCCCCCGCACAAATAAAATTTAAAGTGGTTTTGGACCTGAATGCGTCTTTAAATTTGCTGTCATACGGGGCCAAACCTAAAAACTGAATGACAAAATTGAGAGATACAGTTTGGCTTTATAGTTTCAAAACTGTCGTAGCCATCCAAAATTAAATTATACCATTGGACAGCTAAAGGATCAAAAAATTATTTACATTAAGCGAGAACAGTGAAAAATTAGGCGAGTGGATGGGAAGTGCCACAATTTTGAGGTAATTTTACGACGTAAATACATAAAGAAGTAAATACATTTTATTTAAAAAAAATATCCTGTTTCGTAAACGTATTCACATACGAGTAGGTAACTACAACACACAGCCGTGTCTATCGAATACCTATGTTTCTATTAACAAATAGTTATTTAGTACCATTAGACCATGATAATTTTATTTAAGTAGCAATGGTACGTTAGTATCACCGTAGTATTGCGTCACGTGCGAGAACAACCATTCCTTGTTAACTAGCAAGCCTCAACGCTCTTATGAAACTTATACGACACGAGATGGGGTAGGGGACAAAATGACAGGCGATATAATCCTTATGCTTGCTAGGTTGGTCTTTCATTATTCTAATGTGGTCTACGTGTATCTTCTTTACGTAATAACTATATGATTCTACGTGTTTGTCACCGAAATTGTAAACAGCTGGAACAATAAAAATGGATGTAGGTATAGCAAAAAAATAATAAGTATATGAAAAAATTAAATGTTTAGGAAACAGTAAATTGTTAAAAAAACAGCTACAGATTGTTCAATGAAAATCAAACCTATTACAGTTCGTAGAGACTAGATACACGTAAACAAATAATAATCGTAATTATTTATAACTTTTGAGCAAAATTATATTAATATTTTTATTCGGTGAAAGTCAAATAATTTCCACAAAAACCCCTGAGACAATAAAAGGGTGTTAATTTGCATGAAATCTTTATGAAGGTCCGATGTCATAAAACGCTTTTTGCTTTGTACGTTTTAAACACTATAATAAAATTCTGTGATCCGCGTGAAAAAAGTGAAACTCTTTGGGGTATCATTATAAAAAATCCCTCTTTTGTGGATGATACCAACAATACATACAAATCCATAACTTCTAAGTTCTATTATGAAACACATAAAGGAAATATCATTCATAGAGCAAAAAGGAGTACCAAGGTTTATTTCCTTCTGGCTTTTTTTCTTCCGGTTGCACCTAGCTAGTTTAGGCTTATGTATACTGTATATGTTGTATGACTTATGTAATCGAATTTGTATTTAATATATATAGCCGATGATATTATAGTAATTGTATATCAAGACATAAGAAGTTACCATAGCAGCAAATATAATTTTAAACTAATTTCATTGTTATGTTATGCAATTTTTATAACGTGTCGTATAGTAAACTTTATTATAAGGTGATATTATTATAACCTGAGCTTCTGAGTCATTAATGGGGGTTAAAACTTACCTAAATCCTCCGCATCCTCGCTCCATTCGCCTTCCTGTGCCCAGCAAGCCGTCAGCATTACTAACAACCGGATCCACTTTACCGAGCACATTTCCACTTAGTACACTATTACATTGTGAACACTAACACTTTACACCGGCACTCACTCCTAACTAACGTTCAGACATTGAAATTCTTTCACCCCAATTTTCATTAACATTGGCATTTTGAAAGTTTCAGAAATATCGCTCACTTTAATCGCTACGTTCTAAATTATAAATTTCTTGAATTTTTCAAATACTAGGCGGTATAAGTGTAGACTAGTCTAAAATAAAATGTGAAAATGTTTATCATAATTTGCTTATTGCATGACATTAATAGACAGTATTAGTAGCTAATAAAATATGTTGTATAAAGTTTGCATAAGAAATTTAACAATATTATAAATGTTAATTTAAACTACCAGTAGATACCTTCTCTACAATATTTTATATGTAGTAATAATTATAGTTTTATATAATTTTTACTTTAGGTAGGTTTTTTAGGCATGGTAAGCCTTTGTAATAGCTTAATGATTGTTAACTTACAATGCAATTAAGCCTTAAGGAGACTACCAAACCACGGATTACTGAACTCTTTTGATTACCTATAGTCGACACTAATATCGCAGAGTCCTTTCAAAAGCCCAATAATAACAGAAAAAATAATGAGCAGATCAATAAACATTAACTATTTGTAGCTTTTAACGCTTTTGATTCATGCGATT
Source organism: Lerema accius (assembly GCA_001278395.1). Taxonomy (NCBI): domain Eukaryota; kingdom Metazoa; phylum Arthropoda; class Insecta; order Lepidoptera; family Hesperiidae; genus Lerema; species Lerema accius. The sequence goes on from LGAG01000118.1 coordinate 411,735, forward strand.
TAATTGGACGGGGAAAGCTGCACTAATTGCAAACGCACTGCTCGGTCGCACATCGCATTCTGATACAAAAAAGTTTAAAAGCAACTCGGCCATGCAATAAACGATTTCGTGATTTTTGCCATTAGCAGCTTAATGCTGAATTCGGGGTTTTTATTAAGTAGCTCTGAAGCCAACGCAGATGAATACCTACAATAAAACAGTTGAATATGATGTACGAAATATATTTTATTTTTACTGAAATAATACCGATTTTATTAATTTGACCTCTAATATTTACTAACACTTAACTTCCATAGTCCCTTAACTGAAAATTATGGTTTATTTTGGGTCAGTAGTTATGATTATTCTACATTTCCCTACATTTTATAACTTTTAATCATCATTTAATAAACGGTCATTTAAGGCATTGTTGATAGCCAAAATAATAATAGGTACATTCCACAATTAGGTTCTAAGTAACCATTGCATTGTTACAAGCGTACGACACACTACCGTGACATTTAGCTACGAATATGGGTACGGACAGTTCAATTTGGGCGTCATTTGTTTTTTCAATAGTTTCCCACATCAAATGTCACGCAGCTTCGGTTGTTTTTAGCGAGTTTCGTTGTTAGACCGTCTTTTACCACACTGGTAAACAGCCGGCAGGGCTTTGGAATAAAATGGTAATAAGATTACTAAAGGTCACTAAACTTTTAAGGTCTCTAATAATAAGTTTCGTTACCCTTTAGGGCTAACCTGTGTTAGACTAAGTTGGCTATTTTAAAAGGCTCTTATTTTGATGTCAGAAATAGCCAGGAACCTCTGAATCTAGTCTGAAATTTTGTTTTAGAGCAAGTTTTCTGCAGTGAAAAATACTCAAAGTTAGACGGAAAAATATTACAGCTAAGAGAGATAAGTGAAAGTCGATCACCCTCCAGGTAGTTACGAGTATGTAACCTTACACTACGTTCGCAAAGGTAACATTATGTTCCTTATGTTGCAGTATGTAATGATTTAAGTAACAATTATGTAACATAGTTGTAATATTTTAGATCCTAATCGATCGTATTGGGTTTCCAACAAGAATGGAAGTGATTTTAATCTAAGTAAATAAATAAACTTTACACATGCCCCGACACACAATTGACCCGTTTTTTACAAAATCATCGCGCAATTCCCCGGACACTTCAATTTAGCAAGCTACACTTTTTAATCTACTTTTTAAACTACGGTTTTTAATAGATTTTGCGCCGAATGTCGCGGTGTCATCTATTGTAACTTTAGTCGAGAGATAGTAGGTCGCCAACGAACGTGTACGACCGACAATACAGCCTTCTGTCTTACCGAATACAATCAAATTGGGCTTCAATCCATTAGAGCCCACAGCAGGGGTCACTCTTCGTAATTAAGAAAGTCTGGAGCACATGCTGTCTACTACACATTAATGATTATGTACTCGTATGTACCTACTCGTATGTACCGTAGACGTAAGTGACGGCAATTTTTGGCAGTGTGAAGAACTGATATTTGGATTAAGAACTGCTATTTTACTGTGACAGCCAGGGACTGATGGTTACTAAGTCCCCTCCGAAACAGGGAACGATTTTATTCCTAGTAATATTATTCCATATAATGACTGATGTACTCATTACGGCTTACGATGGACCATTCTATGACTGACGCAAGCTACGCAGTAATAAGATCTCAAAATTAGTAATCCATAATTTGCTATCGACAATCTTAATTATATTTTATACTATAGTATAGTAGTAGCGATAAGGCTGCATATACACCTTTACTTAATTGTGTTCCATTTGTTTAATTTATTTGTTACGTAAAGTATTCATTAAAGCGTATTGAATAAACAATCCCTATAGTCAATAATTTCATTAAAACTACAGCACTTAGCGTGTTTGTGTTTTATGGGACAGTGTAATTAATTACATAGCAAACATCCAACTGAATAGGTACCCTCAAATACATTTAAATGCTTAAACGTCCGTCAAACAGTTAACGTATGTTTATGGGGCAACCTTTCAGTCCGCTGTCAAAAGTAAAACTTCGACGCTTGGTTACGCATTCTATAAGGGTAAATAATATCTTTTAATCCCAACACAAACGCCCCTTATCCTACACATGAAAAGTTCACGGGAAGGTTAGAAACAGCAACGAAAAATGTATTTTTCGATTATGTTGTATAACATTCGGTCAAACGGAAAGGAACTGTGCCATAGTTCAAGTGTGTTGGACCTTTACTCTATTTGTGGGGAATAGAACTTAGCGCGTGACTAAATTACAAGAAGGCTATTAAAGCACCGGAGCGGAGTGATTTATAGTTTAGAATAACCGTGCTTAAAAAGGTAAGTAGGTAGGAAGGTAATATTTCAAATTAATATATTTTTTTGTAGTTAGTAACAGTTGTAAAACTTTTGAAAAATAAAAAAAAACGTTTAGAATTTTCACGATAACTACGAAAATAAATAAATTAGTTTTGAATTGAAAATTTATTATACATGGTCAAGCTTTTAGTCTGAAATAATACTATCTGGTTATAGGTAAGTTACCGATAGCTCGGTAACAAGAAGTGTAAAGTGCCACAAAAGATAAACCTTTAAAAGTGTAATATTTTAAGTGCAAAAATTACCCAACTACATTGTAAGACAATTTAGTTTATCTTATTTTTTATTGAAAATAAAATATCCGAGTACCTTTCTCTTATCCGATCGGGTTATTTATTGCAGAAGTTTGTTTTGACCGCCTCACGTACTTTATAGGGCGAACCTTTCCAATCCCGAATTGGCAATTGCTGTTTGATATATACGCTATTCTGTAACTTTGCGATCTCATATTTCTTTGATTTCCTTTCTGGGTGTACCGTCCGACCCTGGCTAGATTTTTTCGTAGTTTACTCTTGGATTTTGGTTGGTTAGAAACTAGTTTATGGACGATTTATATTGATATTGTATTTGGTTGTACCTCCGGTGATTTATTTCCTACGTTATAGTTTACTATCGTATTTGTATTATGAATGTTAAGTCAAGTGCCTACAACAACGTTCTTTTGATTATTATGCCCATATCATAAATTTTGCCATTGAAAAAGTTTATATTAACGTAGTTTTATCCAAATTTTGTGTTACTTATTTTAATGTTAAAAGAGAAGTGCAAATACGTATTCGTCCTTCTACGTTCAGATTTCTCATGTTAATTACAAAATAGACTACTTTCAGCATGATTCACTTTACGATAATTTCATAACGAGGCATTTATAGAACTTTACCCTTTCCTATCTCAATTAATTGAGGCATCTTTAATAGTGAAGAGAGATTCGTGCACTGACCCGCTAATGGATTGGAGAACATGCCAAATTTCCAGTATGTAGGTCTGCCAGCAGCAACTAAGGGCATTTAACGATCTTTAAAATCGTTTCGTCCCGTATTCTAAAGTCAAAGTACCTATTGTAAAAATAAAACTGAAAAAGAAAGACTGGAAATGATTGTACAACATGTTCTTTCAAAGATTAGACTTATAACCAAGTGTATTGGGACATGTGTAGCTCAAAACACGACTCTCTAACTTATGGTTATTAAATATACGAGTATCTAGGTACAAAAAATTATAAGCGATAACGAACGACTTAAACTCCTGAAGATAGTATTACATCGGCTACGTTCTGTATACGATACGACGTGACGACGTTTAAAGGTGTTCATAGTATAACTCTAAAACATTCATTTTCGAAAATCATTCCAGAATAAGAGTAGCAGAGGCTCATAAAAATGCACAGGTATCGACCGGGATAAAACTAGTGAAATATATTCTGGCTAGTTTAAGGCTTCAATCCAATCTAATCCAAAGAAAACAGTCTCAAAATCCACAGTTACCAACACACAGTTCCCAGTGACATCACTATAATATCAACACTTATCTTTTTACGTCGGCTGTAAAAAACAAAACGTTTTACAGCATTCATTTTTGAACAACAAAACGGCAACGGGAATACGAAAGGCCGAATCGAGTATGTAAAAACAAGCGTTTAATACGGGAGATTACAAATCATATTCATACTGCGGAACATTCCGTTTTATAATGACGGATCACGGTCCAAAGTCAACCCGACCTCGAAACACGTCCTTACTGCCCTCGAAATAGGCGTCAATATACTAGAAGGACCCCTTTTAGCCCAACGACAATGCTGAATCTTTTATTAGTTCCGTGAATGGAGGGCCAGTTGACATAACCGTCGTCGACATCTGTTGTGATATTACGCCATCTTTTCTAGGGCGTAATGCCATCGATCCCAGCTAGAGAATTCCACTATTTTTGTACACGTGGAATATGTAAGGGCTGGATTGGATCCGACGTAATACGTGCCAGGGTAAGACTCCTGATTCAGCAAATATGAGCGTATTGTGTGTCATCAAAGTACGCATTTTACGTAGTTGGTTTGTAAGCTGGTAAGTGAGCGGAAAAAGTTTTTTCCGATAGTGCTTTCAAAGCGCGATCTGATCGCTTCAAATTGTATAAAGTGAGCCTGTCACTCAACAATCCTATATCAATGATTCCACACGATTGATTTGCATTTGAAAAGTTTGATCAAAACAAATCGCTTTTTAACTCCACTGCTTTACAACAAAGGTTTTTTGTAGCTTCCAGGTTGAATTTTGTGTTGGAAATTAAGGCGCGCGTCTATATTTATATTTCTTTGTAATAAGTTTTTCTGATTGTTTTCCTTTTTCAATAAAAAATACCTTAATAATTAATAATAATAACTATTCTTTTTTTCTTTTTATTCCACTATGCATTCTACTCTATCCACTGCTACTTCATACTACAAAAAATTTTGCTTAATTTGTTCACCTGAAAAGAATTTGTGAGTATTTTATTCCATTCCATTTACTCATTTTTTTACGCGCTGTTTTTTAAATACAGCCATAAAGCTTAAAAAAGATTATCGTATTTTATCAATATTCGCAAACAGTTCTGGGAAACCTTCGAACGCTGCTAATATTTGATTAACCAACTCTGGGAATACAGTTTATAAGATATTTTTGTATGTTATTTTTATTCATAGTAAGCCTGATTTACGAATTTATTTAAGTGTCTACTGACAACTAGCGGTCTGCTTCGATCCTAATTCTTAAGTACCCTTCCAACCAATCTACTCATCCAACTTGTTTATGAAAGTATAAATAGGTTCTCTGAAAAAATAAATATATAAATTATTCCCCACTTAAAACTTTTGGGCCTTTTTTAAGATATTAGACAACTAAAGGAGAATTCAAGTTCTTAACTGTCAAATTATAAACGAAAACTGCTTGCTCATATTTGAAAGCATTAAATATTCATGTCGACACTCGGAAGGTTCGCCCCGGGGGATAGGATGGGAAAATCCGTCCAAACGTCCGTCAGTTACGGGAAGTTTAACAGTCTTTTATACTAATTAGCCTTTCGGGAGAAAATTCCCAGTTCTCAACCGTCCAGAAACACCTGTCAAAACAAAAGGGACACTTTTTGAAACACTCGTCACATCGCGGGCGGTGGTCTATTTATAAGCGCATGATAAATAAAACAAATGTGGGGTAAATAAGTTTAAATTAACAGGACATTTCGGTACGATTGGTAATTGAAAGAAATAACAATGGATAGTAATAATAATTATTGCTTCATCAAAGTATCTTTATTACTAAATTTTTTGGAATTAAAAATAATACTGTTATTATGGTTCCACGTTTTCGCACCAATAATTTAATTGTTGTATGTTTGGGGCGAAACACCCCAAACATACTATTTTTTAGGATTAGAAGATTTAAAGCGAATGAAGCAGTAATGTGTAAGTCAAATTCAATCCAAGTGAGGTTTCTTTTTTAGCATACTCTCAAAAATTATACTAAAGTATAATCTATTCTTTGCCTAAAATAATATAAGTGACAAATGTAATTAATAAGAGTGGTAGCTCTTAATATACGAAACGTAAATATCTTTTATCGTTACTCTTTAACAGTATGATGATGAACAAAGTATCAAAACTTTGTTCACCATTAATTTCGTGAACACTTTTAATATATGCACGCGCGTTTTCTGATTTAATTACGGACAATTATTTTACGCATGAAATCAAACTGACATTATTCCTTGCTGGGCGAAATATTATTTTAATATGAATAAATTAAGTGTTTCAAAAGTGGAACGTAAAATTTATTGAATGAGACAATATCTTTGGCTCGAAATTTAATTAATAGACGTAATTAAGAAATATTGGTGTACTGTTTTCTGTTTATTGAATATGACTTTTTTGGCTATGTATTTGCGAGTTACGAATCTTATTGATGTTGGGGGTCGAAAATGTTTACCTATTTTTATGGCACCTTATTGAGTATGTTATTTAGACCTTAAAGTAAAATCAAATTGTTTCGAAAACAGAGGCATTTTTTTAGAGGTCATAGATGTATTTAAGATCAGTATCCTATATAATCTAAGGAATAAATAATGACACTTAAATCCCAGAGAAAATCATGAGTGAAAACATCTGAATATCTTGAAACGTACGGACACCCTTACATAGAGTCTAACTTACGCATAGGTTTCATGTTATACCGATAGGTAGGCCATCAAATTATACCTAAGTTTACTAACTGTCGTCGTCATTTTGAGGTTATTTTACGACGTAAATACATAAAGAACTGTATTTTTGAAAAAAATCACCTGTAACATAATCTTATTCACGTACAACATACAGCCGTATCCATGACACAGCAATACCCATTTTTTAAGATTTTAAATTCGCATTGGTCTCTTGACCCAAGCAGAGGGTTCAGCTTTCTAAGCGGGTCCTGTCATTGAGCCGGCCACAGGATTATTTTTATTTCTCGGCCAAGATTTATTTTCTCAAGATTAGCGTACCGCTTATTTATGCTAATGTAATTTTAATGGCGTCGCCTTTTTCGGCTAATTTCATTTCACAAAAAAACTCCCCGGATTTGTTGTAAATCTCGGCTTATTAAGAAGACTTTGGTGATGATATTGCTTTAATAAACTTTGAATTATTGGTTCGGGTAAAGAATTAATTGACTTTATAGTTCATGCTGTAAGTTGAGGATTTATGTATTCTTCTTAATTATAATCATGTATTCATTTGGATAGATTAGATAGGTAACCAACCATGGTTGGACGAAACAAGTACCTACAAGAAGCTGACAATAAGAATGGAAGGATGGAAAAATATTCTTAATAACCATATCTCAGGAACTATTTTTCTATTGAGAAATAATAATACAGTTCTAGATAATAAATAGCTTTTTTAACAGATCGCTTAGGACATCAGATGTGTTAATAAGTATTTTGCTGCAGCTCCTTTTTTTGTACCGAAAGTACTTCCACAATATATCTGTCGAATATATTTGTTGGAAACTTTCCAATGCTTGGGTTGACCACTAACCCCTCTAACAATACGTATTAATTACTACTATTAGAATTATCTTTAGCACCCATTTACTAATATATAATAGGTCGAACAACGAATATACTAGAATTTCCCTAGAAACCTATTCACGAAAGTACAAAGTACATATTTCTTGTACCTCAATGTCGTTACACAATAAATTGAATTCCGAATGCAAGCGACCTGGCTCACGTGAGCGCATGCAACTATTGAATCTCTTTCGATTGCCGTCAGGGTCGTACAATAAGTCAACACACTGTTGTCTAAGTCACGAACTGTATCTAGAAATTCGGATTGAAAGAATTCCTTTACGACCGCGCTACGACGCGAGCAAACAATGTTGTTCGCTCGAAGGGTAATTGTCTTTTAGATCGTATTGTTGTCAACAGTGAGTTTAATTTCGTGTGGCAAGTACCATACTGTTTGATGACTTGCAGTTTTGTATAAAACTAATAGTACGGGTTCCTGAGTTAGGCCTAAGATGTACGGAGGGATGATTTGTACGGGGCAAAAGTGAATATTCCGATATGACCATAGAAACCAAACAGGACAATTGAAGTCTCAAGTTCTCAAAGTCTTCGTCTTAGATTATCAAACAACTTTGACAGCTTAAGTTAAGCTTTCTTTCCCAGCAAATATGTGTGCTCTAAACTAATCAATCATCTGAGAATGGTCCTCTTCTGTTATAATGTAATCCTAGATTAAGTAGAATAGCTATAGCAATACCACCAATATAACAATACCATTCTTTTAACGTAATCGGGTAGTGACAAAAAAATCTAGGATATTATACCTCTCCCTCTAAGAGCACTCTCCACTCGGATTAGTTGTAAAGTAAGCTTCAAACTCTTGTCATAATCAAAAAAGTTAGACAATCTAGGTATGAGTTCAAAAAAAGAATTCCGGGCGTATTTTACGTATTTCATACAGGCTGTTGTCGCATGTCGGACCGGAAATATATCAATCGTTGATTTGACAGCCATGCAGCTGCCGGCGAGCTCTGATGCAAACACCAAACGCCAATTTATGGAGCTATTTTATCTAAAGTTAGATTGGAATGAAGTGCCACCCAATAAAATCCATTTTGGAAATGAATTTCTGGCTAATGCACTTTAGGTAACAGCAAATCCATTACGCATTTGCAATAGTGTTCAGGCGGAATCAACCTGTATAAAATTGGTAGTGCTGATGAGAAAGTTTACGTAATTTATTTGTGAGATAATCAAAAAGTGGTAGAACAAATGTTGTTGGGATTGATGTGGAGAAGCTGCCTGCAAAAGGTGATGCGCTAATTAAAATTTACCCTGTATAATAGCCACTTAATTATCGCTAAATACGAACTATTAGAATTTTAAAAAGAGAATAACTAACGTATTCAAGCTATAAACTATGCCTATCAACTATTATCACACATGGAACGGGAAACATCAATTGTTGATTCAGTAGCGCAGCAGTTCACGGATTTCCGTTGCTAGGTACTAGGCAGAGGATGCTACGCTTTAGAATAAAACAACTTCTGCACCGATTTGTATTTTTAAGGGTTTATAGGTTACACTGTAACATCGTGGTGTAATCTTCTCTTACTAAAAATGACCAGAAATGAATGAGATCTTTCAAACTTTTGAAGTGAAATGTCTTTAGCATCGTTGTGATTGCAAGTTGATAAAACAAAAAAGCAACAGTCAAAAGAGACAGACACATAAAAATACGTGGGAGTAAATGAGATGGGAAGCATTGTACAGTGTTCCTACTTGGCAACTAGATGGCAGCACGGTAGTTTATTACTAGCGACATCTGTGATCATGTTAGTAGTACTATTTTGTTAAGTGTTGAATACTGTTTTGAGTACAGTGATATCTATGAATAAATCCTGAAAATAAATTTGAAACGGAATGTCTAAATTGTTTCAAACTGAAATATAGATAAAGCTATATATGTATAATGTTTTACATGTGTGTCATTACATTCATCTCATTATCTTGAAGCCAAAATTTTTGAAGGTTTCACTTCGATCAGGTGTAAATTGCACACATTTTTTTTGAAGCTACTCAAAAGGCCGAATTTTGTGGCTTCTCAATATATCCTAGTTTTCCAGTATGAGATTGGGGTCAGTCGTTTCATGCGACGATGCGCCTCCTGTCAAATCGTACATCATATCGCATGCCTGAAGTTTTTAAGTAATAAGCAAGAATATGAGAAATTCTCACACAGTTTTTTTTACAAAAAAACTCCAAAATCATGCGTAACAAAACTTAGTACTCATAATTTATCAACTGTCTCAATTTTCTATGTGAAATCTGAATAGAGCTACGATTATGCTACGCATGTATATCTCAAGGTAAATGCTACGAGCGTTCTACGTTAATGCTACGCACGCTACGTAGTTTCTACGCATGGTCTACGAATTGTCAGTAGAACGCTATTGCTTCATAATTATAGTTACCTAATACGATTTCAACTAGAGTTAATCGCATAATCATTTTAACATTTTATTTATTATCTTTAATAATGGATAAGCCAGATTTTTTAAATAATAATTTAAAACACAAGTTAAATTGCTGTTGAAAGTTGTCATAACATTTCGTTTATTATTATCGTCTTGTTCTGTTAAACTGGACCAGAATTAACTATTTACGACTATCTCGTAAACTACGAGAAAACATGCAAATTTTGAATTAATATTGCAAGAGAACATTTTATGGGCGAAAGGATATTATTTGACTTACAACTTGGAGTATAATAGGTTTTGTAGACACCCGTGCTAGGGTATGAAATTATTAATTAAAGCCATTAATTTATAAACATTGGTGTAAATAATTATGTTTTTGGCAAATCGCTCTTATGCTGGACAGTCATTCTATTGGCCACGGGTTCGATTCCGAGCGAGGTAAGAAACTAGAATGACGAATTTACATCTCTATCTTCGATCTGGGTGTATCATTTATTTGTCTATCTATGTTTTCCATAGTACCTATGAAATAGGAATCATACTATGGTATTAAAATTATGTAGGGTTATTCATTTATATCTGATCTATACTTCTATACTAATAATATAAAGCTTAAGGATTTGTTTGTTTAAACTCGCTAATCTCAGGAACTATGGGACCGATTTGAAAAATTCTTTTAGTGTAAGATAGTCCATTTATCGAGGAAGGCTATGGGCTATATAACATCACGCTAAGATGAATAAGAGAGGAGCGGCAATAAAAAATATTGCGAAAACGGGAAAATTACGCGGATGGAGCCGCGGGCAATTGCTTGTAATATATTATATCACAGAAACCTGAACCACGGCTATGATCGATATCTGAACAAGGCGTGTTAAATCTCTTAGCTAAAATATCCGGTATCAATATCCGATATGACATGCAGAATATAACCAAGAATATAGTATGATACTGTCGCTTATATTTTACGGCGTTGAAGGTTAAACTATGTTTTTTATGACATAACAGTTTTTTTCTATATTTATTAACTGGTAGCTCAGTCTTGTGGTAATATAACACTATTATATTAATTGTAAAATATATTGTATGACTGTGTATAATAAGGATTCCTTGTAGGTATTAATGTAGGAGATTATTAGTAAGCAAAGATTTATAACAGTTCATTGACTAGTAGTGTTCAAATTAAGTTGAAAATTTTGTGAGATTTCTATTTTAGAAGGTGAATGTATTTAACTTAATGTGTGTAGTGTCTCGTATTTTACTCGTATCTTATATTTTTAAAAACAACTATTTTTGTAAGTATATTTAGTTTTCTGATTTTTTTTTTACATATTAAATTTGATAAATCCTATTTTTTTCTAGTTGCATTATCCATAAAATGGAATTTAAAGTTGAACAAAGGGTTCAATAAGAAATATAAAGAATATAAACGAAACTTTAAATCTATAGATGAAACTATTATGCAGAAGAATAAATCAAAACTGTTTTTGAATTTAATATCAGTAGATTATTTTGTAATTGCGGTTTCAATGGTAGGACAAACCCTAATTTATCATTATTAAATTTTCATCAAATGATTGTCATCACTCATAATTAGTTGGTGAGATTTTATTTGCAATATCGTCGAATGAGATAATTTGCACTGTAATAAAATTGATTATATGGTTCAAATAATGTTACCAGTAAATTAAAGTATAAAAAGAGTAAATGTATATTCCGAATGAATCATAATTACTTACATTTATAGAGTGGATTTTGAGTATTCATTTCAGAGGACGAAATTACGGGTACCAATTTGTTTATTATACACTAGTTAATAATGATCTCGCCTAGTTGCCTTTAAAGCAAAGGGTCCCGGGTTCGATTTCCGGCAGAGTTAACGAATATGTATGTCACATATACATTTTCTCTCCGGGCATAAGTATTTCGTGGCAAACAACTTTAAATTTTTTTATGAAAATGAATTCAAGATTTTTCTTTGACATTTTTTTTATAATTTTACCCCATTTAAATGACTGAAGGTATGTACGTAAAATGCTAATTTAATAGCACAAAATAATATAGCATAGTAATTTGTTGTTCTTAGTATAATAGCCGACTAAGCAGTATCACAATTTCCTCTCTCATTTCTATATCGATATAAATAACTAATGCAAACGATGCAGATCTGAAGTCAGTACCTAGAACGTGTTGTAGAGTTTCACGAGAAACTTTAGTACATTTGTCAAACTTCAAAGCCACGCTGTTGCGTTTAGTTTACTTGAGGAAACCTGCTAGACGCAGAGGCATCATTCGTAACCCGATAACAAAGCGTTCTAGTTCAAAGTTACAGTAGCTAATTAATACATTTTAGATTATGTATCAGTAAAAAAGGAATTTGAAGAACCAATAAAAATTGGGGAAGAAAGTCTTGACCTCGTGACGAAGAATACTGAGCTTGATTCCTTGCCCAACAATGACGTCATAATCCTATTGAGTCGAAAGAAGAGAAGAGAAAAGATAACCCTATAGTATAGACCATGCTTTACTCTTCATCTCTGCGTCCCTGCAGGGGGCGCGGGCACCCATGGGTCTCTGAGGACCCTTTCGGGGGTATCTCTCGCGGCTATAGACCATGCATGCAAGGCGATTACTTTCAATGAAATCATTAGTGATTTGATCCTTGGTTACAAATGTAAGGGCATCCCTTTCTTTCAAATGCGATTTTTTTTTGCTTTCCCTGTCTTCTATTATTGAAAAATGGCAACGGTAACGGAGCTCTGCTATCTTAGAGTTTTGTCTGAAATGTTTTTTAGAAGAAATAATGACATCGGTCGCCTAGTGCTGGCCGAGAGACTGGTTATGTAAAATATTTTTTCTTTTTCAGTCATTTTGTGATATTCAGTGTGTATGCTACCTGTGAAATGTGGACGGTTGCACCACAAGTTCCTCAGCTTGTTTTGCTAAGACTCAGCATAGTATAATGACAGTTAGTTTCTAAGTCCACCTAATTATTGAAGTTTCCCAGCATGTATCCTACTTATATTATAAATGTGAAAGTTTGTAAGGATGTTTGGATATTTGGATGTTTGGATATTTGAATGTTTGTCCCTCCTTCACGCTCTAACCGTTGAACGGATTAAGCTGAAACTTGGTACACAGATAGGTTGCATCCAGGAATAGGACATAGGATACATTTTATCCCGATTATAGGTTCCCTTGGGATAAAATCTTTATTTTGTTTATAGACTTTTCCGCGGGCAGAGCCGCGGGCATCGTCTAGTCTCTAATATACAGGTGACCTGAAAATAATTTCATATAGCGTTTACGTTACAAGTGTTTAGATAAATTAAAACTAATACATTTGTGAAGGATATTATATAAACGAATGAATGAAGGAATAAAAAATAATAATAAATTAATGAACATTATGAATACAAATATGTTAAAGAATTTCGTTAAAAAAATTGTGTCATTAGAATTTTGCTTACATAATTATTATTTTAACCAAATTGTTACGTAACAACTTTGTTTATATATTAATTACATAATCGTTACTTCCAAAAATAACAGTTAACGTGCAAGTAACTGTTAAGAAAAAAATATCGGTTACAATAAAAACTAAATATATTTAATTATGATTAGAATACAACAATTCTTCCAACTTGAAAAAGCTCTTACCTAGCGACAACCCTAACAAAATAATCAGAATTTTAGGTACCTATTCCCAGTTCAGCTTAGCTATTTGAAACTTATAAGTTGTCCTAGGATCTGGTCTAGATTGCATGTAATACGAATGTGTCGTCACCACTTGCGATTATTGAATTCCTGAATTAAAAAATAATTGCTATCTTGTTATTTTTATCAAGACATTTCTATATTTCATCCTAGAATTCCCAAAAGTACTTAGATGTACTTGAAATCTGTTTAGTATTTAAAAAGTCACGTATGGTAAAAGTATTGTAGAACTAGACTAAAATTTGAAAGTTGAAATCTTTTTCGAGTGATCTGGATTTGAATCCTACAGTAGTCTGTAGTTATAAGAAATGTGTGAATTTTACTAACATAATAGTAAAAAATATTTATTTGTAGATGTGTGTATAGTTCAGTACTTCAATTCAAAAATTATGAACGTCAAACAATATTAAACCTTAGGTACAGAAACTTTAGAAGCGTAGAGATTAATAACAGTTAGTAATCTTTTGTGATATAATAATAAAACGCATTTTTTTTATTGAAATTAACCCTTTAATAGTCCACTCCTACGATTTCTCCTCACTAGGGAGAAGCCTAAAGTATAAAAAAACTACGATTCAGTCAGGGCTAAGTGGCAACCCTAATGACTGAAGTTTTAACGCCACCCAGAGTCCTCCGACATGTCTTAACGATTGTCATGTAACGATAACAATCGAGTTGGGTGTCTTAACGTGCCCTAGCAGCTATTACTCCAAATTAGCACTCAGAAATAGTGTAAAATTTAGTAGTCCATTAAGAGTACCATAACTTCTAATACTAGGTTAGTTAGTTCTATCTTATGTGAACGATAAAATTTTAACAAAATCATGATGAAAATGCTTATTGACACGCTCAACGTAATATTAATAGAAGATTTTTAAGTCTTAATTTTGTTTCATTAATAATTTAATTTATATTATTGTATGCATGTGAGAGATAGGTAATAGAGAACCTTGTATTTTCTACCTACTTACTAATATTACATTTATACTTATACAAAAGTTTTAGTGATCAATTGAATATTATATTTTTTTAATTAACACACGGTTAGATTACCTTTCGTTTAATTTATTGACGTAATTAATATTTATTCTGCATTTTAATATTAAAGAACATGAGAATTAATACATGTTTATTTGAATTATCTTGTTTTAATTTAATTAAAAACAATGCACGAAAAATATAACGTGGAAAAAAAATATTAATTTTCTTATGCTAACTCTACACAACATGTTATTGTCGATGAAGGTTATAGTTATCTAAATCAATAGCTACTTACGGCTAAGAGTAGAAACGATGAAAAACAAGATTTGTATCAAGTAATATTATTATTTCAACGGAAACCTATTAGGTAAGCTCCATTCACAAACACAAAAGTTCAAAATTAACTACAGAACTCACTCATCAGACAGCGAAATAAATTTTGCAAGTAATTATCTTGTCAATTATGATCGATATAATAATGTATTTTGTATGTCACAAACCACAACTAATTTGCTCGATCATTTTATTTGAGGTTTGACAGAACGCGCGCGATATCCCGTTTTCGACGGAGCCTCACGACCATATTTGTCGGGTTTCAAACGAGCACTGATTCGGCATTGGACGGCGCGTCCAAAGGTGAGGATTTCGTTTTCTCTCGGCATCACTCGGCACCCTTCGGCTAAGACTCATCTCGACTCTATTGTAAGGAAAGAATTTCATATTTCACGAACATCAACATTTTCACGAAAAGTATTTTTAATACGTCGAAAATGTTGAAATCCTTTAACAAGCAGATAGCTACACTTCATAACAGCTGCCTTGTTACTTGTTATTGAGAAAAGAAATTCGAAGTTTGTACTTAATATTAAAAACGATACATTTTCCGGTACAAGCTCTAGAGCGTTTAATACAGGTAAAAGATTTATAACATCGGGTTTTGTTAGGTAAGTTCAATCTACTTCAAAAACTTTGTGAAGAAATTACCATACTGAGAGCGTTGAATGTTTTATATACGAGTAAATTGTATACGCAGGGTGTAGGAATATCTAAGAAGACGCAGATAATAAATCCTAACAAATAACAACTACCTAAGAAATTGTGATCTTCAGTAATCTATTTAAAACTAGACGATGCCCGCGGCTCCGCCCGCGGAAAAGTCGATAAACAAAATATTGATTTTATCCCAAGGGAACCTATAATCGGGATAAAATGTATCCTATGTCCTATTCCTGGATGCAACCTATCTGTGTACCAAATTTCAGCTTAATCCGTTCAACGATTAGAGCGTGAAGGAGGGACAAACATCCAAACATCCAAACATCATTACAAACTTTCACATTTATAATATTAGTAGGAAGTAGGATACTGTTATAAGTACTTACATATTTTTGTTACTGTAGATCGGTGGTCTAATGGTGGTCCCTGAAAGCGTCGAAATGGCTCGTGAAGCCTTCCTTAAATTATTAGATAATATACTAGCCATCCACCCCGGCTTCGTATTGTTAACGTTCTGAGTTTTTTACCAATTAAAAAAAAAAGCGAGGTTACCTGCATATTAAACACTTAAGAAAACTCAACAAAACTTTAGAAAACCACTAAAACTTAACCAATACATTTTGTAACTTTCATAATTACGTATTGAATAACCATACATAAATTTAGGTCCACCACAAATCTATGGAGCAGAATATTATAATCTGCCCACTATTATTTAACTGGCTTTAGTTCGGAATTGCAATTCATCTCGCAATCTATTGCAATGAGAACTCGGAAATCGAATTGTTTTGTATTTCCTATTATCGCTCTGAAGCTATCTACATATTCGATAATAGGTTGAACAAATCTATTTCCGATGAAGGGTTACGAGGGACTTTCACCATTATGAGTAACTTAGTAAATAGTATTGGCCTCAACTATTTATTGTCTCGCTTTAGGGTCAATTTGGCATGAATCTTTCATCATAACTGAACGTCTCCACCACGCTGCTCCAGTGCGGATTGTTAGAAACCGGTAAGTGAACAACGATATTTTAGTCCTAATTTAACCCTTAATATATTAATAAAACTATAATGTATTATGTACACATAAACCACTTTGTTTTCGTAGTACAAAACCGTCTCGTTCAACGCTCCTTTTGGAGTTGCAAGTCATTTAGTATTCTATCGCTGCGGGTGTTCGGAAAAGGAATGTTCTTTATGTTAAGCTAATTTCTTTGTATACGAATAATAGCTACGTTTTATAAATCGTGTAGTGTATATTATCAATATTACGTAAACATGATTACTTTAAAGACTTAATGATTGTATGAGTAATGTAATTCTCTATAAATTACTCAGCGATCATTTATAGAAAATGAAAATAATATTGTTTCGATATTTTTTATTTCCTTATAGGTTCTGTGCCAGGATGCGGCAATCTTACGTCGTTTACTAACAGATAACAATTTATTTTTTAAACAATACTTTAATTGAAGTTTATGTTTTTGTCTATAAATGAAGGAGTGTGTGATTATTCTATCAGTGTTAGGGTTAAACTTGATTAATTTTAATTGTAGTTAGTCATAAATTACAAAACAAAGTGTAGCAAAATCTTCTCTAATTCTAAAAATATTATTATCATGTCCAGCAAAGCATCTGCCCTCATTTTCTTTAACACAACTCGAAGGTTTCTTATTTGTATGTCTGACGAGTTCAAAGACTTCTCATTACTCTGCAGAATGGTAGCAACATTCCAACTATGATGTGGTGGACTGATAACATCTGTGTGACGTGAACAGACTGAAGAACCATTCAAAGAACTGGCTTCTTAGCTGGCTTCAACTACGTGAAATTCAACTGCATTAAATTTGTAGCTATGCGGAATTGTTTTCCCTTTGTAAATCTATTATCGTTTTAGCTATAAAGTTAATAGGCAATTTGTTTGGCGCAATGGTTCTTATATTTGACCATCGTTCAGAAGGTCTGGGGTTCAAATCCCTGCAGGGAATTATAGTATTATACCTACTGTGCCCTCCTACCTATTAGTAAACACAAAATGATTACATAATTAAAATGTAGCGACTATTAAATTTAGGTATTATGTATTATGCACATATTTTCTAAACCAATTTGTAATAATTGTTACTTGGCCTCAACCCATTAACGGCCCACTACTGAGCACGGGTCTCTCCTCATAACTGAGGAGGCCTAGAGCATACTCCACCACGCTGCTCCAGTGGGGATTGGCCTCCGCCACTAACCCCTCCGGGTTAGTGGCCAACCCAAGTGTCTGATTTTTATGCCACCCAAAAGCCTCCGACATGGCTTACGATTGTCACCTAATGGTAACAACCGGGACCGACGGCTTAACGTGCCCTCCGAAGCACGGAAACGTTCAAGATATTTTTGCCACTAGCGGTCACCCATCCACTTACCGACCGCGCCCGCAGTAGCTTAACTTTTTCGATCGCTTAGGATCGACGCAAGCCGCCGGGATATGATCAATTGTTACTTATGACGTCATAAATGTTTTCTTTCTTTCTTTATTGCTTTTATTTCAAATTAACTACGCTCATTGGCAGCAATGTTTCACAAAACAAATTATCAAGTCAATTGCTCAATAATAGCACGCCTTCGTGTAGTAATGATCATGTGTCAGGATTATTATTTGAATAACGAATCTACAATCCAAATATTTGTACCACAACTACCTACACAGAACATCAAATTAACAGACACTTTTATTACGACACATAAGGCTCAAAATTGCTTGCATCCCTGACATGCTTGTTTCTTTGAAGTCGCGATACGGGGCATGTATCGAGAGTCCCTGAGAGTCCTCGAGAGAAGCTGCGCTGGTGCTGCCCCCTATTAGAATACCAAGTGTCAACTTCATGCATAACGAGTATTATGTCTTCCTCGACCCAGATAAAAGTGTGAAGAGGTAAATAGGCATCGTTAATAATGCCTGCGCGTTGTTGTCAAGTTTACACGTAGTACGAGTATGTTATACGCTGATGATGCTTGTTATAAGGTTAAGTAAGTACTTAATTATCTTCTAAGTTAAGGTTTTATATTTGAAGAGAATATTGTGAAGTAGGTATACAATATACAGTACTAGATGGTCGGGCAGACGTTGATCTGTTATGTCATTGTATTGGATGTTCCATTAGTTTTCGACATCAGGTAGAACTTCGATTTTCATGTACCTTTAATTTTTTTTTTGATGTATTTATGTATGTACTCGTATCAACCAGGGTTTTCTTTTTTGTTTTTGATGCAAGCAGAGGCAGTAAAAGTGGTTGTTAATCTATAAATCTTGTCGTTTCCCGACTTCGTACGGTTTCTCGTGAACTAAAACTGCATAAACGTGCTTCCATCAGCGACGAGTTGCGTTCTAGTTTAGCCCCGAATTGAAGTTTATTTCTTGTCTATAAACTATTTTTATTACCTGCTTGGTTTTAAACTTGGATTTGTTTTCATAGGGTAAGTAAAGTATATTAACCAAATAAAAATAGTGAATGCATCGTAAAGTAATATTTACCAAAACTTTTTAGGATATTTTCCTTTAAGATTTTTTTTAAGAAAAAAGTATGAGCTAGGAGTGCCAGTATATTATTTTTAAATCTGAAAACGCATGAAATATAAAACTCTGTAGTGGTATCCTATTAATAAATAAAGATAGGCAACTGTATTTAAAATGGCTATTGTATCCGTGCATAAGTGTATCATTGATAGGTACCTACACAAATAAATGATTTTTGAATTTATTTTTTGGAAATAAGTGGCACTAGAAAACTGCAATGCAACGGTAGCCACAAAGAGGGACATTTTATACCTTTTTTGAAGTACCACACGTCAGATGGCATTCTCCAAATACCTCAAAAGGAAATCCAGTCCACAGTTTGCATATGACAAAAAGAATGATTCAAATCAGACTAAGGACGACTGCTATGAATTTTGTTAATTTGTCATGCAAATTGGCTTAATAACCACTTGTGGCTTTAGCAATTAATGGATATTTATTTTGTAATCAACCTTAATGAAAGCTTAACTAAAGTAACAACAAGAAGAGATTACCTTGATGAGACCTAGTTCGTTGGTAGCAAACTGTTCATAGATTATTTTGTAGCTAGGATGAAGAGGAAATTTCCTTTGAGGCCATTCTACAAAATACCACAGTTCCGTCTGATCTTCGTTTCGTTTATTTTTCATGAAGTAAAATAATAATAATATACCCAAAGACATAAGAGTCACTATAAGTCTACCAAGAGTTTAAAAAAATATTATAAACTAGTGGACCCGCCCTCGCTTCGCTTCGGGAAACCTATGCCGAAACGAAAGTAAAAAAAAAAGTAGCCTAAGTTACTTCTTGATATATGTATTAGCTGTCTGACAGTGAAAGTCCCGTCAAGATTGGTCCAGCCGTTTCAGAGATTAGCCGGATCGAACAGACAGACAGACAACATTTTTTTTAAATTTCATTTCGGTATATGTATCGTGTATATGTATACATATGTAGGCATTTAGTAAAAAGCGGTTATTTTAATATTACAAACAGACAATTTTATTTAGTAGTATAGATAGTACAGATATAGATGATGATTTATCGATTAATTTTTTTTTGCATTTTTTTGTATTTTAGATCCTCAATTTTAATTCAAAGGTAGCTACCCGCCCGCGCATATGCATGTGAACTTACTTACTTGTATAAAGTTTAGGTATTTTTGGTTCAAAGTTTCTTCCCTGTTTTGCACCCTTTGTTGAGCGAAATTGAAAAATCTGTGAAATTATATTGTAAACAGTATGTTGAGGAAGTTATATTCTCAAAACCACGTTGATATCAATCATGAGTCGCCCGTGAACGATCTTTGAAAAACTCAAATTTTGTACATTCTTTTCACTTTTTTTTATTTTCTTGATCAAATATCGAAAAACTGGGAGACACGTATTCAATTAATTTAAGTAAGGAATATTTGTTATAAATTTGAAAGCAATCGGTTGATATTTAAAAAAAAACCCATACAAACTTTCGTTGCTTTTTCCAGGAAAACTATAATATTTTCCGGAAAAAAATATAGCCTAGTTTAAGCCCAGACTTAACAGCTATAGAATAAAAAAAGTTTTATTCAAATCCGTTCGGTAGTTTCGGAGATTAGCGTGTACAAACAGACAAACAGACGAACAGACAAACAGACAAACAGACAAACAGACATACAAAAATTTTAAAAATTGTAGATTCGTACTCAGTTACTGTTTTTGAGTCACTCTAGATTAGTTTTTGGTAAATATACGCAATGTACAGACAAATTTATTTTACTGTTTTATTATAGTATAGATAAACAATACTTACCTAGGCACATAAATGTATAATGGTCCAGTGTAATTGGTAAAGGGGTTAGTGGCCAGCCCAATTGTCGGTAGGTTTTATTCCAAAAGGCATTTGAAATGGCTTAACAATTGTCATCTAACGATAAAAACCGATATCGACGGCTCAATGCCCCATCAATTAGGAATTCAGAAATTTTGCCAGTAGTTGTCACTCATCTACCTCCTAACCTTGCCCGCAGTTGCATAATTTCATCGGTCAATGTTCAATCAATTTTTCGTTCTTACATAGTTCGTAGATGTTTGTAATGCTTGCATACAAAGAAAAGTTCCTCTATGGGTATATGATTACGCTAAGATTGTTTTATGAAACCGAAATATTAAAACAAGAAAGGTACCTATTTAATTAGTTGGAAGTAATTTTTCATAAATAATATCAGCTTTGGTGATAAATTACAAGATTTTATTATAAAATTAAGCAGCACTCCACCTTTGTGTCTCTATACAAAGATAAGGCACGCTTCTGTCGTGACTTCGCGATATAGTAAAAGTGGATGGAAAGTAAATCAAGTCTGATACCAACCAATTAATTTTTAGGTTAAAATAATACTAAGGAATCTGTGGTCGGAATTTGACCATAACCCTTTATGCCTCGATTATTGGTAGGATCACTAATAGGGAATACATTTCAGCACCATGGCTATTGGGGAATGAAACATATAAATAGCGCCATCTAGGAAACAAATAGGAACAACATTACAAGCAAAATCTGATGCTGTGTGCGTATAATTTTTTTTTTAGTTGAAACGTATGTATAACTGAATATGTATAAAAATTTGCACTGTGCAATAATTCTCCATATCACTATAAGGACACCAAATCTCAAACTCGTACGTATCTTCATTATTCTGAAAACGGTACCAAAGTCAACCCTGTGATATTTAGCGTGAAAAATATTTTTAGCACTTCTTGTGACCTTTACTTAAATTAAATAATATTATCTACAAAGCTGATAACTATTGTAATTAAAAATAATAGTAAATTAGTCCCTCGACTATCTTACAGAATAATATCTGCTGATGTTCTTGAACTATGTCTGTTGAAGTTATTGAAGAAGCTTCAACTAAACAACTAAACAATGGAATTTAATACAGAATTGAAACTTTTGAAGGCCGTTGCTTAATTAGAGTTTAGTGGACAATTTATTCACTGAAACTGAAATAGTAAATTGTATATTTAATCGGGCTGTATATTGAACATTTCTTTTATATCTCATTGACTTTGGAATACGTGTTATAATAACGTAGTATATTTTTTAAGTTTAAAAAATTATTGAAAAAATTTAAATTTACCTTTTTTCTTCAGTGACCAATGTCTGTTTGATGGTGTATTTGACACATACGAATTTCTCTGTAATTATTAGCTGAAAAAGAAAAATTAAAAGTACCATACATACTGTACTACACAGTTTAAAGAAAGCGTATGCTTAATAACTTCTAGGATTAGTTATAATGTACAGAATCTAATGATAACTAAAATGTTACACAAAATTTCAGATTTACGAACTTCTTACACATTTTTACCTGAAACATAACATAAAAAGTTATTCGCAAACCTTTTACGAAATTTCCATATATTAAAACTTTTATCCCTTTTTCCTCGGAAATGCTGTCTTTGTCTTTGATAAAAAGTATTACACGTTGTCAATTATGCCACCGAAATGCACATTGCTGACAATGCATGTTATTTAGCACTAGACGATGCCTCCGGCTTCGCCTGCGGAAAAGTCGTTAAACAAAATATTGAATTTATATCATGGGAACCTAACTATCTGTGTGGCAAGTTTCAGCTTTATCCGTTCAACGATTAGAGCGTGAAGGACGTACAAATATCCACACAAACTTTCACATTTATTA
>LGAG01000118.1:440350-473559 GCA_001278395.1 Lerema accius
TTGATAGCGAGAAGTATTCTTGAGAGTAAACACTAATTCACTTCAAACACAAAACTAAGACAATAAGTTAGAATTCATCAAACCGTTTGGGCTTTAGCGCCTGCCAAATAATGAACATACATGCGAAAAAAACATTACCCGCCTTTACATTCGGTTAATAATAACAAACTGAACTTACTACTCAGAATGTTTGCCATCGTAATGTTATAAGACACAAGACAAAACCGTCGGCTTAAGGCAACGGTCTCCGCCGACGGAGACACTTCCGCCGCAAGAAATCCAATTTTACTTTGTCGCCGAACGAAATGCCCCAATAGATATAATTCCGTCAAGGGCGCGACCAGATGTACAATTCAATCAAGGGACTACTGTTGCTTCCTTGTCTGCTTTGTACGTAAACTTGGTGAATGCTGTGTACTTGTTATACCTGATAAATTAATCGTCATTTGTTAGCATCTTTAAGGGGTCATGCCGTTCTAGTGTGGGGAAGGAGATTAAAAAGGGGGTAATGGTCAACCTAAGGGTAGATGGGTAGGGGGGATAGATGTATTAGGTAGTGAGGGGGGTTTATGGCACGAACATTTTTTTAATATTTGTAGACATTTTTTGCCACCAACAGTTTTATACAATCTAAACTAATGTAGGTATTAAAAGTCAAAGTAGATAATTAGTAAGAATGCTTCTACGTCTTATGTCTTAAAGAATGAGACCTAAAAGCAGTATTGTTAATTTAAGCGTGATTTTTGATCTTTGAGATGTTCAGTATACAATATTAAAACTTACAGATTGCTACAGAAATAGCCTTGCCGTAAAATTTTGCAATGTGTACCAGCCCTTAATGCTTAACGAGAAAACCACCTGATATTAAGTGGTAACGCTTCTACGTTATATAAAATGGAAAAGCGTAGTAAATTACAACAATAAAAAAAAAATTACCGACCGTACAATTCATAACACGAGTCAATAATGAAGTTATAAATTCTCCAGCGAAAAATAGCCCATTGTCGCAATAAAACACCTACAGTAATTGGAAGTACTTGCACGATAACAAACGTAATTTAACTTTGTCGCCGAACAAAATGCTTCAGAAATAATTCCGTCGAGGATGCCACGAGGTATACAATTCAATCAGAGAGACTTCTGTTTTTTCTCTTCGCGTTAGCTCTCTCCGTAAAGTTATTCAATACTTTTAACGTCATTTTGTCACTTGAGTATTTCTATATTGAAAATGCTACCAGTGTTATTAAATTAGGTGATTTTCCTTTCGTATCCTCTGATTACGGGAATTTATTGACGTGCCGAAATGCTGAATTGTGTTGAATATTTTTGTGATCAAATTCTCGATGTTTTGATTTTAGGACATTTTGCAATATTTACCGGGGAAGTTAGTGAGTCAATGCATCAAAGTACGAAACCCGCTTATTATATTATTATTCCTTTATTTATATACGTAAACGTTTGGGTACCATGTCTCTGGTAAACTTATTCTAAATACAAGAAGATGCAAGAACAATGGAGTACATGTCATGTGACGTATAACGACATGGCGTTAAGTGATTATGATATCTTTGAGGCAATCTTACAATAATCTTGTGATGGCAAAAGTGACGGCCCGACAAACCTACTATAGGACTTTAGAACAAGACTACCATAAATACTATTGCCATAACAATGCAGTGTTGCAGAAAAGAGGAATTCTTACTATTCATGGAGTGTCGTATTTCTCCCTCAACGCTGATTCTTAAGACTGGGATCACGTAATGTATGAAACCAGTAAGCTACGCCTTGCCTTCAGAATTCCCTGCTTTTATGGCTGCTATTTCAGTGTCTTCTTTTATTTTAACTGCTAGTGTTATTGAAAACTTTAAATTAAATGAATTAACAAGTACAAGTTACGAGTAACATTTAATTAAGTCAAGTATTTATTGAAATAGCAATAAAACTGTAAAAAGATTTTGACCTAACCTTTGTAGATCTTATATATCAAATTTTACCTGCTATTCAGTGGAAAGACAGTCATTTGATAGGATAAGCGGAGGCCTGGGAACAGACTTCTGTTATAAGCTTTGATATGTTTGATAACTCAATAAACAGATGGACAAAAAATGTAAGTAAAAGAATGTAGGCAGAAGAAAATTTTAATAATAATTTGTATAGAAAACTAAGCCCATACGGAATACCAATTGTTTCATTAGGTTAAACCATTTTCAAATAGTATCAAGAACAAAAGTCATTCGTGGAATCTCAATTTAGAAATTCTAATTAAATTACAAACTCACGAATCTGGTATAGCTCACTAGTACCCTTTGGTTAAAGTTGGGAATTATTTCGACAAATTTGAAGTATTCGTCGGAAGTATTATTGTTAGATACGTACGTCAGCATTGGATAGATTAAATTGGATGAAACATTCGGATTCACAAGCCCTGGTTTATCATATTTGAGAAATAACATTGACACAGGACTTTGAATTGAGATTACCGCTGGAAAATTTAATTTTGGAATGCTTGCGTATCTATATCATATTTTCTATTACGTCTCATGTCGAAATCAATCTCGTCTACTAGTGACTTACTGTTGAAATATAAACTAAATTATTGACCAAGTCATGTCGTTTTTAATGTCAATGGACTCTGAATCATACAGTTAAATATTCTGTCAGTGTTTTATTATCAAATGTGTAAAAAGAAATATTTTCACACGTTAATGGCCTAGCCTTACAAATAAATGTAAGCTTACGAGCCACCTACCTACCTAACGATATATCCTGAATATTGCTATAGCTGCTCGCAAAAGATTAAACTTGCATGGCCAATATCGAAATTTTTCATACAAAAATGATGGTCAAACATAGTCAAAATTGATCCAATTTTCTCGCCAAATAGGTAGAGTTTGATATGTCGTTTGATCATCTACAGCCTACGAATTCAAATTCAAATCATTTATTTCGTCTTAGGAACTAATAGCTCACTTAATTAATGACAAAAATTTATAATATCATCATTAGAATAAAAAGTTCCTAAAGTCTCATTAGACGATACCTACTATATCATCGGCTTTATGAAACAGATACATTATACTTAAGTTTAAGAAAGCTAGTGTCGGCTGGGAGGAAAAAAAGGCCGGAGGAAAAAAACTCCCGGTACTCTTTTTTTTAAATTAGATTTACGACGACGAGGTACATAGTGTAACTTGAGGTTTTATTTATTCAGGGAAACGTCATTCCATGACATACGAGTATGTGAAGGCCAGAGTATCAATGCAGCTGTCGTGGTCGTGCTGTACATGCTCCACAGACACTCTGAAGTCAGGTCAGATGACGACGCGATAGAGCACGATCGTTTCCTCACTATGACGTTGGTTAAGGCTGGCTATGAATATTAATTTGTTTATGGTGTTTATACGGAGATAGTTGATCACTAATTAATAGTGACGCTCTTATCGTTTTGTTGTATCATGCTTAATAGTTTGATCGTTTCTGTGAGAGTTATTGTGTTAAGCGCGCTGTGGAAATGTTGAGGATTGGGGAATAAATTAATTTATGTATATTAACTGACTGTTACTGTTGGGAAAATTAAATAGGATTATTTTTATTATTCACTATATTTAATTGGGCATAAACTCGTAGTTCGATGCAATATCTATTTCATGATTATTTTCTTTGACCGTAATTTGCTCAGTGTAAAAATATAATTCCTTCTAGTGTTAAATTAATGTAAAAATCTTGAAAACTAAAAACAAATACATTTCTTTACCAAGATAGGTGCAATATATGTATGTGTGTACTGTACATCCCACATAATTATCTTTATGAAAATTAGCGTGCCGAAGTACGAACTCGGGAACTTCCTTTCGAGAGGCCAACTTTAAAACCACTAAGCTATCATTGCTGAATTAATGAATACACAATATTCAATTCAACGAATGACATTCAGAACGAGGTATTTAATGCTTTTGCTATTTAATTTTACTCTCCATTAGCCGTAAAACGTCACATAAATTGAATCATCCACTGAAGTGGTCTTTTTACACAGAAAGTTTTATTCATTTAAATGGGAATGAATCCAAATTACGTTTTGAGAAACCAAATGTGGTAAAAGATAATTTAATTTAAAGTTTTAAGTTGTCAATTTGAATTTTGTGACCTGTCGTAACAAGTTGAATTTATATGAAACCGGTCAAGTGAGAACAGGTGAAAACTTTTTTCGTACTGTTTCGTGTGTAAAATAATTTACATTCAACGAATAGGTACACAAAAGTAATAATAAGCAACACTTAACCTTTGTGAACTAACAACTGATTGAAATAAATTTTACCCTGCATTTAACGCTAAGCCTGAATTTAATAAAACACCAGTGAAAACCGCATTCAAATCAGTCAAGCTGTGTTATTGAGGTTAGTGTAAACATTTGTACAAAAAAATTGAGTTACATAAAAATTCAAAATATTGTATACTAGTGGACCCACCCTCGCTTCGCTTCGGTAAATGTTTTTTCAATATGGCTGACGGTCAGCGGACGGTCATTTTTATAAGTTTTGATAGAGTGGACTGATTTAAATAAAATAAAGCCTAAATAATGCCCCGAGTTCAGGATTATTTATGTATTTCATTCATTGTTCTGTCAAATCAGCCGTTTTAACCTGATGCTGTACAAACACACTGACTAACAGAGCTGCCCGCAACTTTCAATTTTATTTATGTAAGAAGATTAGTATGAGAT
Source organism: Lerema accius (assembly GCA_001278395.1). Classification (NCBI taxonomy): domain Eukaryota; kingdom Metazoa; phylum Arthropoda; class Insecta; order Lepidoptera; family Hesperiidae; genus Lerema; species Lerema accius. The sequence continues at coordinate 445,071 of LGAG01000118.1, forward strand.
TCTATTACATTAATAAATACACTCATAATTGTTTTCTCAGATGTCTTCGACTAATCATATCGTTTTCTTCCTGGAATAATTTCTTGCTCCATTAAAGGTCCACCTCTAGGAATTATTGGAAAATATTGATTACCTTATTGGTTAAGATTAGTAACAAAAGAGAGTCGACGTCTTACTTTGAGAATGCTTTTATCTATATTAATTGTTTATAGTATCCTACTTATATTATTAATGTGAAAGTTTGTAAAATGTTTGGATGTTTGTACGTCCTTCACGCTGTAACCGTTGAACGGATTAAGTTGAAACTTGGCACACAGATAGTTTGCATCTAGTAATAGGACATAGGCTATTGTATCCTGATTACATAATGTTATCTTGGGATAAATCCAATATTTTTTAATTGCTAACAACAAAGGACATTCCTCTATTTTCTGACTCATATATTGTTTACTAATCCTTGTCTATTGAGAGCAGTAGTTTCCAATTTAATTAAAATTTGGGAAAAAGCAATTGAATAAGAGTGTTTTCAAACAGTCAAAATAATAATATTTATAATAATTATTATTATTTAATCGATATCGAGTTGATAAAAAAAATTATAGAATTTTATATAGAACTGTAGAAATCAATTACACTAAACTATCTTTAAAGATGTAATTACCATAGACTTTAATAATAGTATTGCCCTTATCTTAGATGGGTTGAAGTATCTAAGCTTTATTTATCAAGTGAATTACACAGGATATTGATTTATTAAATATTACTTGAATACATGACAACACTGCGAGAAAAATCAGTCGTAGCAAGCTCACTAGGCCTGCAATAAAATGCCACAAAGTACTGTTAACCGCGGCTATTGTGTAAAAAGACTATTTTACTTTCAAATGAATGGTCATTGAAACCGAATTCAAATGTAGAACAGACTGTTGATTCAAGCAAAAATGTTTACTGTTCAATTCCGATAAAACTACCATGAGCGAAGTGTGGTATTTTAACAGATTAGTCGGGTTTAATAGTATACATTAGTTTTGTTGGTATACGCTGTGATTTCTGCTTTAAATTAATGTTATTCATATAATTAAATTAGTCATTATGTCTGTCATATTGAAATTTAAATTGATTTCTTACGTTAATAATAAGTATTTGAAATAAGGAGGTGAAATATAAAATAACCCTTTAGATCTTTCCAGAATTTAGAGTTCAAATGAGATGACAAATAAGTAACTATCATTAAGTAGATAAGGACTCGTGCAAAGCAACGCAACACTTTTTTCGAATAAGCGCATATTAAGATAAAACTCATATTTTTTTAATATTTAGGTATGCTTCTTAACAAATATTTGTAACAAAATTTTGCTTTGGTTCTGCAACCCTACTGCATAATTTGAAAAAAAATTATCTACCGAAAGTTGTATGCATTAGTTTAAGAAACCATTAGCTTGTCTACCCTCACATTATAAGAGAGATAATGATAACATGCGCATCCCCCACTCGTTATCCCTCATACGGAAGCCTATCTCAGGAGAAAAAATCGGTGAATCTGTCGCAGTCATGAGGGGACCATTTCTCACTACCAACAACTACACGAGGGACTTTAGTCATCCCAAAATTTTTTCGTATTGTGAATATTATTATTACAATGTATCAAATAATCAGTTTGATTAAAAAAAAAAATATTTGACATTTTTTTTTTCAAAGTCATTGTAATGTATTACACAATCAAGGTTTATTAGGCTATTTAAGTGTGTTTATACATCTCCGCTTATTATAAGATAGGATTGTAGTGAAGTATTTTGCTATAATTAAAGGACCCGCTCTGCAGTCGAAATTGAACTATAACTCATTGGGTAAATTATGGACTACAGACTCAGCCAAAATTATTACGTGGCAAATGTCAAGTAAAATGTAAAATAGTTTATAGTACACCAAAAATATAGATTTTACATAGAGATTTGTGATGTTAGAAAAACGTAAAGTACAAAAGTAAAAAAAATAGGAAAGCAAATGAAAATCATCAAATGGTCCACAGTATTTCATAAGGAACTTCCCAAAATCACATAAAATCGATCTATTTACGTCGCAATCAAAATATCATAATTTTAAGTAAATCCTAAGCTTGATTTATAAACTCATAAAAGGATGGGAAAATTTTCTCGACAGGAATCTATACTAAAGCTCCATAGATTTTGTTGTATCGTCTTAAAAGGGTGAGAGTAATGAACTACAACTCAGCGCGTATTTATCTTCGAAACGTCCATTACTCATTAAGAAGGCTATATTTCTTACAATTTACTCAGTTTTCGCGTAATAACGTTTATTATACATAAATTTTATGGTAATTGATTTGAATGGCTCTGTTTATTTAAACGTAATAGTAGGCATTATGCTAAGATATTTTATACTATACTTCGTAAGTGACGTTTAATTTTAACTGTACGAACTGCATAGTCCTAAAAACTCAATGTGGGGTAAAAATGTAGGTTGTATTCAAACTCATTATTCTTATAACAAAACATAATGAAATAAGATAACCAAAATCATTTTTAGTAGGTACCACGATATTGAATTCGTCTGACAGCTATTATTAATTACACCGAAACCAAATTACGGAGACGCATGACTGAATCCTTTAACCATGCATCCAACTTCCCTATAACTTGGCTTAATTTGAACTGGCATAGTAGTTTCATCAGCCGTTGAAGGTAGTGTTTAATTATTGCAACAAGACTTCGCTAATTTGGTGCTATAAGGCATCTCTATATTGCCTTGGCTCAGCTTCGTCTATAGTTTAGTTGAAATTAAAGCCAAACGGTCGCTTTGTGCATGCAATGCAACTTATGTACTTATTGCTTGTCATGTTTCCGCCTATAATAATTTAACTTACAAAGTTATGTATAGTTCAACACTGGATAGGTACAGTCACGAGCATAAATATAAGACCCCACCATAGGGGGCATAATATAAATACCCCCCTTAGTTTTCAAGGGAGGTCAGATATTTATGCTCGTGACATTATATGTCAATGACACTAATATATTTTGAGAAAAAAAATATTGCATTTGTTCAGGTTTTCTGCATCTATATAATCTCTCAACCTCGTTTTGCATTATTCTCAAAACAGTACTCAAATTTAAACCTTTCGCATATTATTATATAGTAGCTTTTGTAACAAAAACTACAGCGACAAAACAACGTCAATTCCAACAGCTCAAAACAACCTAAAAGCCCTCCTGATGCCAGATCACTTCTATCATTTCCTAAGGGTCATATTTACGCCACAGTAGGTATAGGGGAGTGGCAATAATCCCGAGTGCGATTTGCTTGGAAGATATTCTATTTGTTACTTTCGTTCAAATGCTTGTCTAAGTCGAGTTGTTGAGCGATATGGAACTTTACGAAAATAGATAGCTTAGATAGTTAAAAAAAAATCTATGCTTCGCTAGCTTTTACCAGTATTATTACTAGCCATTAGGTCAGATCTCTGTCAATGCGTTATGTTACCTTTACTCAAAAAATAATTTGCTGAGTTACAAAATAAAATATTTTTTATTTACTAAAATAAAATAAAATTTATTATAAACTCTTGTTGTCTCTATATGTAGATAGACAATATCTATCACATCACAAACTTACTTCTAAAACATTATTGAGACTCAATTACGTAAATATAACAGTTACACATACGTTAATAATTATTATTTTTATAAATTCTAACAAATGTATCTATTATAAGGCGGGGATTAATACAATAATGTACCATCTCCTTGCATCTTATAATAACACAAACCAAGCGACATTTTAACTGTCGCAGCTTCGAAATATCGTAAACCAATAGAAATACGAGAAACAAAGTAACAAGCAATACAAAATGGTCTTATTTCGAATTGAAGACGTAAACAACACTCAAATAAAAAGGATGTATTCGTAAGCGTTACATTCGACTCGTTTGATTAAAATGCGAACACATTTGCGATTCAAATCTTTCTTTTACTGATCATAAAGTATTTAAATGTCCCAGTTAATATTTTGAAAGCGTCGTAAGAAGCTTTTTTCGACAATCCCAAAGCTCTTCTGTGATTTATTTTATTTAGAACTATTTTGGCCATTACAAGAAGCTTACAATGGAAATATCTAGCTTCATACATCCTTGATTACAAAATCAATAATTTTCATCAATAACCAATTTTATAGGCAAAAGATAAAAAAAAACTTAATTTTTAGCCCTACTACTTCCGATAGAAGTTTCAAGTTCAGCACAGCTTATGAATTGTAATTCTAACCAATAATTTCAAAGTGTCATCAACAGCTAAAACGATCCAAGTTTTTCACTTAAAACATTGTGCCCATCAAACTCCGTATTTGAGAATTAATTTCGCATTAATAAGGACATTTTCAGAATTCACTCCGAAACATTTGAAATATTTGTATGGTATTAAAGGTTTACGTTAAGTTTCATCCGCGAATAAACAAGCCGAACCGAACCGACAAGATTCCTTCGAGAAATACAATTTAACTTCCACGCAGTATACAAAATGTTTCATTTCGAAGCTTTTCTTCAGGATTGTAACAAATTGAATCTCACGCCCGCTCAATCCTTTATTTCATCGCTTTTCCGTTAATGCGACGAAAAGATTATTAATCGAAAATTTTCCATCTTACTGAAACGCTCCGTTTTGATTGGTCCAATAAACGAGGCTCCAACTCTCCACCTTTGTTATATAAATGATTTATTTACGTCTTGATAGGTAAGAGAAATTCGTTCACGGCAACTTATTAATTATAAATATTATAGGTACTTCTAGTAATCCTGTTTGTTACTAAAATATTGAAGTAGGTACCTTAATATACGTAGATTTTATTAACGTCTGTTACTTGAAACAGTTTTCTGTTGTCCCTATTTATTTTCGACGCGAATGCCATTAAAGCTGACGATTGTGCTCAGTATTTGATTTTAGAATAATCGCTAAACGACTAGTAAGTAACTCAATGTTGCTTCGTTTCGAGAAACTTTACCTCTACCATTTTTATTACATTTCTTTAACAAATGTTGGTACTACGAAAACACCATCTCGAAATCCTAATCAAACCAGAGCATCGACATTCTAAATATGTATATCAATTTCGAACCACTCTCACCCGCCGCAGCGTACACCGTGGAATTCTTCGACGCAAATAACTGAATTCCACGACGCATGTTATATTTCCCAATTCCCCACAACGGCGAAACTACGTAATAATATTGTGCCCGGGTTCGCATTCGGGGTGGAATCATCGATAGTCATTATGGGAAAAGCGGGTTTAAGAGCCATCCCTGCCCCAACGGGACCTTTACGAAGGTCTCATCCCAACGCGTTCGATAACTATGCTAATGTTATTTGCGTCAGTGGGTTTGAAAACGGCGGCATCCACTAACTTTCGCCCAAGAACAGCCGAAAGCTCCCCCAAGGTGACGTACCGAGAACAACACTTCACATATTATCCCTAGCGAAAAGATTTGATACGGAAATGTTTTACCAACAGATCTAAACAAGAAAACAGCATGTCACATTTATATAGGAAATTGAGCTATTTTACATTTAAAATTATTCACTATGATCGTTCTGAACCACTTCAAGTAGATTTTTAGCTTTTAGAAATTGTTCTACAAAGCTATGCTAAGTAGTCGAGGGTAAAGAATCTAATGAAATGGCTTAATGATTACAATATTAACTATACCTATATCTTAATGTATTTTCCAGAAAACAATTTTTTTCCACTAGCTTTAAAAGTTTAAACTGAGCCGTGTTAATGGATTTCCTGAAAGAATCATAAAACAATTACTTACTACAATAAGATTAGAAAAGCCTGACCGATCTAATTCAGATGAAATAATACCCTAGTCTTCGTAATTTGATTCGTCAGTTTGAGTGATACGATCTCGTATCTTAATTTGTTCAGTTTTCTCGTTTTACCGAACACTTTTTCTCTTTCTAAAGCAATATTGTAGACAGTAGATTCTTAATTTGCTTTACCTTTATGCAGTGATTTGGGATTAACATATTTTTAATTAAATTAGCTATCACAATGCATTTTATAAATAAAGAAAAAGAAAATTTTGAAATTAATTCTAATTTTAAAATATTCCATGGCTTTCGAAGTTTTGAAAATCAATACTCGTGATCTTTTTAACTACTTTTACTTACTTATATCTACTACAATAGTAGGTACAAGATTCTGGTAGCTGTAACTTCATTATGAATGTCTGATGTGTCTTAATAAGAAACTTAAAAAATGAATATACATATAGACTTAAGTACAAATTGCAGCAATAGAGTTTACTTTTATTTCGATAAAGTCAAGTAAATTTGTCGCAGAGATCAAGAGTACTTGCCGACGAACGGGTCAAGTATCAAGATGTAGAGCGGAGATAAGTTCAATACTTTAAAAATCACAATTTCTTATTAAATTATTTCTACTTAGATAAAAGCCTTAATAATAGTCGCTTGATGGTATGATAAATATTTACATCAGCCAATTTTGCCCTGTATCCAAATACCCAAAGAATGATTGACGAAGTTACAGCTAAGATACTATGAGTAAACAAGAATGTTAGAATTGTTTCATAAGTCAAAACTATACCTACTGACAATATTACTCATACTACTATAACATAGTATAAATAACAAGATCAATGTAAACTCAGCGAAGCGTAACAGTTAGGAAGTCCTCATCAAATCAGGCGGTTGGTTGCTCAAACACACTTTGATAACATTTGCTGCCCACGACCCATTCGCCCCATTTAAATACATCAAATTTAACGCCTCGGTTCTCCTTCTGTGAATTTAAATACCTAATTTTGATTACGTTTTGAGTTTCAACTACAGTGAGATTCAATGAGTTTGTGTTTTGATATAGCAGCTAGAATTTCAGCCATTTAGATTTTAAGTAGTTCGTTTAAACTTATGAAACTGTCAATTAAAAACATAAAAATGTTTGTAATCACTGATTTTTACCTCAATATTATTTAGTAGATTTAAATATGCTTACAAAACCAACACAAGTTGAATGACCTACTCCCATCAATTGCTAACGATTTGTGTTAGTTGAACCTTGAAAAGTAAATGTTTTCTTAAATAATATTATGCCTTATTGTTTACCTTACTCATGCAAGTAAAGACTCAACAATGATCACTATTGTATTGATTTTCCTCTACTTTTTTTGTCTAGGAAGACATCGTTCATGCTGTTCATGTCCATAGAAGACATTTAACATATACAATGGTGGCATTATCTAGTAGTCGTCGTCGTTAGAAATATTAAAACTGGACTCTTTAGCTTCGGGAGCAGGTTTGAACAAAGCCAGACAAACTTTAAGAATAAAACTTTTTCATTCCTTATAATTTATTAAATGTATTTAAAAACAAAAGCTGCTATTTGTAGATTAAAGTGTAACAATCCCCACAAATCTGCAAATTATGAATCGCGGCGTCAACAAAAGCGTACACGACAAACAACACGTTTGCATGTAATCGCATACCGGCTGTTGTTTGGATTAAATAACATGCTTTTAGCAAAAAGTGACGCGGCTAAACGATTAATTTGTGTCGATTTAAAAAATAGGTAATAATTCTGTAATACTGTAATGTAATTCCGAGTACCTACTCGCTAGCTTATAAAGGGAGTTAAAATTCTAATTCTCTCCTTTCTAAAGCTATGCGCGTCAGAAATTAATGTCATCTGCTACGGTCTAAGCAGTCTGTCTATGCCCAATTTGGGAACGAAGTATTTAACCTACAAGTACTAATAATATAGTACTTACATGAAAGAAATGTAAGGTAAAAATTTACTACAATTATTTATTTATACATTCGTGATTAAACAAAACAATGAATCCGATTTATGTGGCAGTTGATACAAATATTACGTAGTCGACTATTAGCGGTAATTACGGTGGCACAGATAGTAATCTACAGTATATTTTAACGCCACGTGTGTTAATTAAAATAGGTGTCAATTAACTAAACGATACCACTGGTTTGCTACTGCATTGCTGATGAATTAACTTAATGGCCCGCTGGGAGTTGTTTAAGTTGTAATTTTTGGTATGACGCTCGAATACGTTGCCGTGATCAAAAATGTAGAGTAATAGTTACGAGTATATTCTGGTTTCCAGAAAATATTTCTATGTTGCTATCTCTGTACTAAATATTAGTTGATCTGTGAAGGAATGAATCTTTTTTTAAACATGTAAGCTATATACTCTGTTTGATAAATTCATTCGATTCACCACTAGCACACGTCATAAGGAAGTCCAAGTTTAGACGGTTGATGCTCTAATAATTTTTGATAGCCCGTCTAGATACTTAACTACTTATTATAATAATTTTAATTTATTTTCTCAATCTCAATGTGTATTGTCTTTATATGTTATCTATGGCACTTATGATAGAAGGAATCTTAGTGTGGAGCTATGAGTCAGTAGAACTGTTTATTTACTTAGTAAAAGTTATGAAGTGAAACCGTATACTTGAAAAATAACTAAACAATTGTTGCCTAACACTTATTTGTCAGAATAACTGGAACTAAGTAAGTGGATGATAACAATAGCAACTTAACCTGATGTTGAGCTTTGTCCGAATCACAAAAGAAAGCATTTTACTTTGACAATAATCCGAACGTTATGTATTTGGGGATCAAATAGTGAACACTTCGACGATGGCGATTTACTATTGTATTCGATTCTTTTCAGTTCTTCTGAATTACTTTCAGGATTGGAGTTACTTTTTAACTCACATTGTTAGGTCAGTTTAAGTACTTCCTATATCTTATTTATTCCACATTTCAACATTCTACAAAGCTGACCTGGCAGACGTTTTGCAACACGTTGCATAGTCCATTCAAAATAGCGTTAAAATTCTTTAAGATTCTGGCCGGCTATTTAAAAATTGCACTCGAAATGGATATCATTCGCCACCAAGTTAAATTTTTAATAAAAATACATTTTGTAATGACTAATACTTATTCATAACTGACGAAAAACATAGTGTAACATCGACTAAGTATGTTCCCAGCCAAGTTTTAATAGCAACACCAATTCAGGTCCCAGTTAACGCCAGAACGAGGTCGAAGCAGTAAGTTGCACGTACTTTTGCATGCATATGTTCATAAGTGCATTTTAATTATGAAATTGTTATCGAGTAATCCATTAGCGGGTACAGCTAGTATGGCTACTTAGAGATGCATTTTTCGAAGAGTTAAGCTTATGAAGACATACGAAGTTAAAAGTCGCGTGTTATTAAAATTCAAATTTACTCGTATTTTATAAAGTAACTTATAGCTCACTTAACGAACGTCAAATAATAAAGGTATTTGTATCACGCATTTAAAAAAAATTGCATTATGCACTTCTTCGCCATGTAAACTTTAACTAAGTCGAATAACAATTATTAAATTAAACTTATCATTAAAATTTTTGCCTATTCGAGAATTGTATTCAGGACGTCTTAAGGCAGCCATGCATGACGATTGCACTATAAGGGGAGTCTAAACATAATTTGTGTTGCCATAGAATATAGCAGACTGAATGGGTTTCATTTCAACGCTTTGAACATCTATAGACTGCAGACAGTATAGTAGGTAGTTAGTAGCTAGTTTAATTTGCAGTTGGAGGAGAACTAGGGCGAAAGCATACTGAATTTTGTTCAGTGTAACATGAACTACTAATTACATAGGAGGAAAGTAATATGTTCATATTATGTAAAGTGATATGTAAGAGGAGCACAACTCAAAATATTTTAAACTAGAGTTATTACCATTATCAGAGTCTGCGTCAAAAACTATGTGTGGAGTACACCTAAAAAATGATATTTTGAGTTAAGCTACTCTTTATGTAAATGTAAGTGTGCGTGTAAAATGACTTAATGTTATTTGAGTTATAATTTACAAATTTATTTCACGATGCATAATTAATTCAACGAGCGATGTAAGTTTTTTCATCGCTGAGATCTTATACGAGTAGGTGAAAAAATTTAAGTAGTACAAAAACTAAACAGTGATCTTGTTTGAACATGTTCCGCATATTTGGCAATGGATGCAAGACAATGTTTCTAATTAAAATAGGATCTCTTGCAGCGGTAACTACAGTTGCATTACATCAGCTCGTACAGAGTAATAAATAGGTTACAGAAAGGGCATCTAAAATACTTTAGCTAAGCATTATTTAATTTTAAAGAAAAGGGTACCTATATACCTACCCACCTACCCATTTTCATCGACTCTATTCATAGGCAAATTACGCAAAATAAAATATGGGAAAAATATTTATTCTTCTTACGTAATTTTTTTTCTCACCTTCGTTTCTTCTATAATTTATTTTTTGCCGAATTTGTCTTCCTTTTTTTACTTCAAAATTAAGCAACATAACCCGTTTGCAAGGAAAGGCCATGAATACGATTTTATATTAGCATAAAATAATAACATAATTAGGTACAAATTCTTTGTGTCTCCGATGTGAATCTTCTATGTATGCTTAATATTTGAAATTCTTGGGTTCAAGCCAGTGTATGTAAATTATGGCTGCTTCTGCATATTTATTATATTTAATTGCTAGTAAACAAAAAACAACAAAAATATTAAATTATACATAAACTAAACAATCAGGCATATATTTTTTCACTATTTATTTTATACCATCATCATCAACGTCCCAATACTGGTCTCTTCTCACAATATGTGGGGTACCTAATCAATTAATCATCATCGCAACCCATAACTATTCCACTGCTGGGCTTGAATCTGATCTCAAAGTGTGAGGAGTACAGGCCATAGTCCACCACGCTGGAGTAGTGCGGGTTGGCAGACTTCATACACCTTTGAGAACTTTATGGAGAACTCTCAAGTGTGCAAGATTTTTCAAAATCAAAATCAAAAATCATTTATTCATATAGGTATCAATGATACTCTTATGCACGTCAATTTTTTTGAATCTACCCCCGTTTCGTAAAGGTGCTTTAATAAGGAGGAGAAGAAAGGGGAAATAAACTCCTCCGCACATCTTTTTAAAAAAGAAGAATAACATACATCTTATTTATTACATATCGTATAACCTGAGTGGAATCGGTTGCAGAGCTGTTCATTTCCATGCGTCTTTGTCATTAAATATTCGTCTACGCTATAATAACCCTTGCCAATAAGTTGTGCTTTTACTTTATGTATGTGTGTATATGTGTACAACTTTTTTAATTAGATGTGCGTACCGTAGGGTTTGAATCCAGGAACTTCCGTTCGGGAGACCAACGTTCAAACCACTAAGCCTAAGCTATCACTGCTGCGGGCAATCATAATACGTTCAGTTAATTTTAGTAACAAAATTCCACTAGGGAGCATTTTCGCAAGTCTCCAAGTGTTATCTATAGAAAGCGGAATGATAAATAAGCAATTCCTCAGTGGTAAGTAATCCACATAAAACTAATGGTTCGAAAACGCGTCAACTGAAGCGAAAACTTGCGATAAAAGTTATCAGAGTGTCGTTAAATTAGGTGTTTTAGTGTCCCGTCAGTAGGTAGTATAACCAGGAATATCGGTTATAGCCAAACGTATTTGGTTACGAACATTTTGTTTACATACATTGTAACGTAGCTCGGAATAATCTGTACACAAGACATGTTCGTATTCTCACGTGAGAGAAGATTTAAAAATAATGTATTCTGAATGCGTTCTGAAGATTATAAATGAAAAGCGTTTTGAAGATTAAAGAAGTTTTGAAAATTAAAGATGCTGGTAATTAACGTTATTTAAATTATTTTGTAAAAGTCTATAGTCATATCTATTTTAACCTATTGAGGGCGGTAGATTACTTAACTAATGATACAATTGGTTTTACCTGTTTGATTAGCAAACACAAATGTTCTTTAAACGATTATTGTTGAGGAACCCAAAATGGTGATAATTTCACAACGCAGATACAACTAAAAACAATTCACAGCTAGACTTCCAACATATTATTATGATTATTTTTTCCTCCGCGAAACAGTTTTCGAATTTATGACACTTGACTTTTCTAGTGTTGGCCCGCGGGACTTAACCTGAAATGGTCGTGGCCGAGGAAAATATATTTCAAGTTTACTGGACCATGGCCGTAAATAACAGGAAATGACAACGCGATGATAAACTTGCGGCTTATCTTTCGCAGCTAAAAATTAATTTCGCAACTGTTATCATCTGTTAATTATGATTTATTATGCTATTTGACCGCTTGTGGCAAAAAGTCTTAAGCATTTCCGTGCTTCCATGGGCAAATTAAACCATGCGTCAGCTCAGATTATTATCATTAGATGACAGTTGTTAAGCCATCCAGGGATTTTCGGGTTGCATAAAAACTCTTAGGTTGGCTACTAACCCCTCTACCAATCGACAAATGACAATCGCCAAGGCACATCGCTATTTTCCGCTTTATCTATAAGTTGTTAGAAATTCCTAGATCATCTAAAAATAACCGACGACAGCGACCAGCAAAGCCTGCCGAAGCAACTCTTGAATATTTCACTACACTCTCTAAATCTAGACATAACGTCACGATCAACAATTTAAACAAACCGCAAACTACGGCCATCCCGTCTCTGGTCTACGAAAGCATAATGTTACTTAGTAATATTACAACCAGTGTAGATTCGCTTCTCATAAACTGACTGAGCGACGGCCCTACTTATGAAACTAGAATACGTTTTATTTATTAGTCTAACAAACTCGATTCTGAACCCGGCGCAACGTGAAAATCTTACGTACTTTATTGCTTTATTTACCCTTATAAATGCACTCGTTATTTACTTAGGAATTTATAGCTGTAAGCAGGTGCGCTGTGCTCGTAAAGTTTGTTTCGTTCCGAGGGTGTGCGTACCACTTATTGACTGAGCGACGGCGATACTTGAACATACACAAGTCTTGCAATAAAGCTCAACATTTGTCCTATATCGGTACGTGGCACTGGTTGTTATCGAGCAACGGACTTTGTTACGTAATTGATTAGTTTGTCGAGTGTTTAGAACAAACAGTTTAAATTGATTTTTTATTTGTAACTAAGAAGCGGAAGACGTTGTTCTGCAATTTGATTGCAAAATTTGTTTGTTCGTACGGTTGATACCTTAGTTTTCATATTTAAAGTTAAAGTAATATAATTTCATAGCCTTGACAATTTAAATTTGCAAGGAACGTCCTAATTCGCTATAGCTCAACTGTACCTTCTGTTATCACATACGCGCATTTATTTCTAAATGATGATATTAAAAAGCAGCATAATACACTCATATTTATCATACAGAACTCCAGAAATCAATTACTGTCAGATTTAATGGATCAAAAACACAAAAAGTTCTTTGTGAGATAAGTTGGCCGAACTTATCTGTTAGGTACATGTAACGTACGTCTGAGGCGACAAAGACAAATGTATTTGTGGCCCGATGCCGCGTTCTACCCTAGTTTGTCAAAGAACAATCACCTTCTTTACTTGTGTAATTTTGTGACCATGTTCCTTGTCTGTATAGAGCACGATAATGTTCAGTTGGTAATGCAAAATTATGCTGGTGTTTGATGGTTGATTATTTCCTAATTTGTGACTCTTTGCGTAAATAAGTATTTATATTAATTTATTTCATGATTTTTCCAGTTACATAAATGATTTGTATTTTTTTTTAATACGAGTATACCAGAAATGTAATTGAATAAAAAATACTTAATTACCGATATTATAGCGTCATTCTACAGCGTATGGGAATCAAGTTACGTCGTAAGTCAAAAGGATTTTCTACGTTAGTGCATTTTATAGCTTAAAACTAAGTACATCATTGTATACTAGGTAGTATTATAATCAATATTTAGATTACAATATTTGCACTGTTTTGAGAGAAATCAACAAACAAGTTCTTAATAATAATATCCATTTATCCGCAACCTGTACGCTCTCTAGCAACTTACACCACTAGCATAAAATACTTCGGCTATTGAAAGGTAATATAAAAGAGAAATAGTTTGATAGGAAGCCTTGAAGCAAATACTCAATAGTTACTAGGTTCGTAACATCGGTGTAACTCGTAAGTAACTCTACAAAGTTTCTAAGAATAAGTGAAGTTGCTACGTTATTGTGGATGATAAACTAACTGTGTTTACTGTTCGACAAATGAATGTACTAAACCTGGGAAACTTATTAACTAGAGTAGTAGAATGTTTTCCGTTCTTCGTCTATTTTGGAATTTGCACTGTATAAAACTAATTGCATATTTTGATTTTTATACATTTATAACGTTGATAATGTAGGTATATATTAAAGGAATACGCTTACACGTAAAAATGACGAAAAAACCCTCAAATTTTTCGTGTTTTTGCATAATATCGTGTTTCTCGTGACCTTTGACGAATTATGAACTATTACTAACAGGAACTACTAACCAACTAACGGTCCTTCTATACTTCTAGTTATAGCACTGCCAGTTATATAAAAAGTTATACCCGTTATGTATAAAAAAATTGACAGCAAAAATATGAATAAATTATAAAAAAAATGCCAATACATATTTTAAGTAGGTAACTTCGAACCTCATTCGCTTCGAAATACCTAAAACATCAGAACTCCAGACGTCTCAGAAATTGCTTTATTAACAGCTAGCAGTAAAGAAAATTGTGCACTTTCATTTGATCTTGAAATTGCTATAAAACTCGTATAGCATTGGGAGCGAGACTCAACATTGCATTCTTTTGATATATTGGAGGTATGAGACGGGCGTCAACGTACCGAAACTACGCTTGAATACATATATTTTTCTCTTCCCTTTAATGTATTTGAGCTTTTATTATTTAAAGAATATGCAAATTTAATATACCTCATAAATTTTATAAGTTTATTTGGTAAGTAGTATGTTACTGCCAGAAATAATATTGAATTTAGGCAGAATCTTAGAAATATAAAAGCTTCAGCCAAAGAGCTCTAGAGATAAGGGTAAGACGCAAGGATAAAAGAAGGACTGCAAAGAGAGTTTGTAGAAAAAGGAGTACGAAGAAAGATTATACGTTCATATAAATAATTAGAGATAGTAGGAATGCATTAGTACCGATACTTATGAATTGAATATGTCGTTAGATTATTTTTAACACAAGTAAGTATTACTTTATCATATTTTATTTTTTCACTATTCACTCCCCTGCCTGTTTCTATTCATCCTCTTAACTTCAAATATAGAACACACATATAAGTAACTAAAAAATTAAAAATTTATTTCAACAGCATTTTAATTACAAATAGGTAACTGACAAACGGTCACCGCATATTAACCTCATAAACAAAGAGATGAATCTAATAGTGGTTTTTCGGCTCTCGGTTTCTAGATGTCGGGCATCCATCAAGAACAATTCCAGTGGCTTGTCAGGTCATTAGATGGTGATATGGGTCCAAACAAACGACCTATTTACTGCCAGTCACTGTGATGTGATGTTGGACCACAGTGTTCTGTTCCGAGTTTGTGATTCAGCGGTTTCACAGTTTCTAAGGCTGAGGTCACTGACTTTGACAAAAAACGTACTTACAAAGTATCGTACTTAGGGAAACAAAGTTGGGTTGCACGTTGAATAGAAAGATATTTGAAGTAACTATTACTATGTTTTTAGCTTTATTTACCCAACTATGATAACGTCAAAACGATTTTTTAGAAGTCACAATATTTATGTCCCAATTTAGGTGATTTTTAAAGAGTAGTGAAAAGCTTAAAACCAATCAGCAGTAAAAAATGGCAAAGTAAAGATGGATAAATACCAAGCACATTAACACATGTAAATATGGTTCCCACACTAGGATTCCCTGTGTTGTAAGTGACTATACTCTTCTGATATATTTCCAGTACTATACTGTTATTATTATTCTATTTTTAAGGAAAACCATTTATATTAACCAGTTGGAATTGATGGGACCTGTTAGACAATATTCCATCTTGTTTTTCAGTTTCAAAACAACGACAATTTTTAGTTAAAAAAGGCTTGCAATTATTAAAAAACCTGGGCCCCTACTACAAAAGCGGTTGCCGCATATCATAGGAAATTGAAAATAAATTCCCCTAAGCTTCCAATTACGTCAATCGGGAATATCGAATTCCGAAGACATAACTTCACGCCGACATCCGGTTCCAATTCCAGACGTGTGATCTCACATAGTAATAAATGAGTTTTATGTTTGGTTGAGAGTACTAAATCAAGGAATGCTACAATGCAAGGAATTGCGTTTCTGATGACACTTGTTTGTGTGCAATAAAGTGAAAGTCAAAGTTAAATAACTTATTTTTACTTTGGAATTATTACCATGTCACTTAGAAAAAGTCTTAAATGATAACAAGCATAAAAGGATCACGATTGATTTTTTTTTATTTATTGCAGGACTTTGTCATCGAGCAACCAAACGCGCAATTTTGAAGTCTCTGAACGTCTTGGAATCTGAAAAACAATCATATAAGTTGGATTTTCTGGCCCATTTTGGTTTCCGTCCAGTAATCAGAAAAAGTATAAATTGTTATCTCTCTTTAGTTCTACCATAGTAAGTACTACATATTTAAGTTATACCTAAGGTTCCATGCATACACATAATATTCCAAGTCAACCTTCGGACAACAAAGGAAGCAATAACGCCTAGTCCATAAACAAAACCCAACAAGGTCGCCCTAAGTAATCTCTCTTAGAGATTTATTAAAATACTATACTTTGTCTATGGTTTCATCCGTGGTACTGTGATTTCATAAAAAGTATTAAATTCAACTCAAGGGATTTCATAATCGAGGACATTATATCTAAGTTCCAAATTTCATTCAAATCTGTTCTTAATGGTATAACTTAGACTCAAAAATACAGACGTCTAAATCATCATCATAATTTTGATTCCATGCGGTGGTTTCAGGTGATGCCCGAACGTATAGATCAACGATCAACAGTCAGTCAATAATTTTGCCTCTGCATAATATACATTTATGTATATCAATAAGAAAGCCTACTAACAATAAAATTACCAAAAATATCTAATGTACAGAATTAACAACGTTAAAGTTTCATCAATAGTACCTACAGATTAGGAAGATAGAATAGAATGATTGTGATTCGCTTTTCAAAGTTGTTAAATGACAGGTACTCGAGAAATATCCGTGACCTATTCTGAACCCTGTTCAAGGGGTCACTAAGTAAGGAACCGTCAAAGACACGCATCAATATTAACCCATTAACTCGGGTTTGTTGGTTAAAGACATCACAAGTTTTGGCAAGTGACACGAGCGAGATTTAGGTCTAGAATATGTTGATATATTATTCAGCTTTCCCGTTCACGATACAAATGAAGGTTTACTCGATATCGGGTATTAGAAGAGGAGCATTTTGAAGGTCATCCTGTACAATGTGGAAGATTTTTGTGTTGTTTTATTTAGATTGTTTTAGGAGTTGGATGAAAAAACTGTAAGTATGTGTATAGTAGCTAAATTTCGCGACGTACTTTTGTAGTGAAAAAATGAGTTTAAAAATAAATAATCTAGTAGGGTCACGTATAATATCTTAAAAGATATTTTTTAAAACAGTTTTTAAATGGTTCTAAGACTAAAATAAAACAAAATCAACTTACAAAACTTATACACTAAAACACGAAAAATATCAAACAAAATTCTTTCACTTTAATAAAACACGTAGCATAATGTTAGCTATTTCTAAAACATTGCCACCAATTTTATTTCGTTCGAAGCTAAACAATCTAGCCTTCCAACTTAAGCAGTTTAATGAAGGAGCGATAAATTAAGCGGCTCATTTGAGCGAACGAAGGCCCTGTAATAGAGTGCGAACTGTCGCCGATTCGTTCCACAAAAGAAAAGTAGGAGAGACTGTTTCTTTGTTCTGTGTAAATCGAGTGGCTGCGTCGTTTGTCGACGTTATATCGCGCTGATTCGACGTTTATGGCCGACCTGCTACAGCTTAGTGTTACTCTTGATTTGCTGTGCGTTGATCACATAAATCTTGCTTACGTTGCCAAGACGCGAAAAACGCTGTTTGTTTTTACTCATCGGCGCTAGAAGGAGGGTAATGTTCATGAGTGTATGTTAATATGTCCCGTTCTTTGGCATGCTCTACAGTCCAAACGGGTTGACGGTAGTTAAAGTATGAGGTATCATTGGATTCAATTTCGTTGTAAAAGTGAAAAAGATAATATTTTTTCTTTATGGTGTCTCATACATCTAAAAAAAAAATGTTGTCGGGTTTTTTGTTTAATCTTTATCGGTGAATAGATATTCGTCCCCTTAAATTAAATTAAATTCAAACTGGTATAGCCCAGGAGGTTCGATTAGGTTGAGACAGATACTTTGATGTCTTAGATGATTGTCTTAGTAATATTATTTTTTGATTAAAATATTCTTCAAATACAATCTAAGCTGCTCATGCAACACTCAATAGAGAATCCTAATACAGCATGTCAGCGTTTCATTTTCTTACACCACTTGCGAACCAGACGGTGTTGTTTGCATTTTCTACGTGGTTTTTGTACGATTCGATTGCAGCAAACTTGTTAATTCTGCCGTGTAAAGCAACCCTGTATTTCGTTTTGTAGGATGTCGAGCCATTGACACTTACAAATGAGGCACTTCATTTCAGACCTCGTAGAATATATCTGCAACTCAAATACGACTGTAGTTCTGTTTACAGCTGCTTACAGATTACCATGGGTTTAATTATTTATGCCAGCAAGTTTTGCTAATTAAATAGACATCAGGAATTTTATTACAGCTTGGTAAGTCACCATATCGTCATTTGTTTATTTTTAAACCGCCCGTACTTTGTTATTGCTTCGCTACGAAAACAGGCAAAAGTTTATAAATCACGACTAGCGGTATAAGTCGATGAGGAAAGGTATTAACCCTTTTATAGCTCATTGACAGAAAAGAGCCCGCGTCGACATAAATGAACTAATAAGGCACCTCGTATTTCTTCTGGAATGTGAGAATTTAGCGCAGCTGTTCTGAAACCTGTTCTCTAAGTAGCAACAATCTACGCTCGCCAACGTGCCATATGTATGGATTTTTCCAGTTTTCTCCCCGCACCCTTTTACTTTTGGCAAGCTGGAACGAGACAAAATTTCACCTCATTTGGAGACTTAGCGTTTCGTAATAGAAATTTTCTATTGTAAATTTGTCTGAACGGTTTCCTTCGTAAGCGGATTTGTTAATTGCTTGAACGTGTATACTGTGAATTGTTTTAGATTTAATTCTTGCAAAATGTGCTAAGTGTTGCTTTTTGAAATTACGATGTGATAAACAATTTTAAGGATTTGTCATATAGTGATCCTTCAGTGGTAGAGATTAAAAGAAATTACTAGATAGTAAGATTGGCCTACCAGCTTTACAATACGACTAGTACAGTTATTCAGTATTATAAATAGTGTACGTGATTCTGTGGTGATCCTTTCAATAAATTGAGTTTGAAATTTCGTGTAAAGTTTACACTACTCTAAGACAGATTAGTTATTTAAATATATGTAAAACCTAAGTAGTCCAAGAGGAAGAAAATATCATGTTCAAAGTAACACTAACATTTAAAATGACTGTATACACGTGCACAGTTTAGAAATGATGCTGCATTTCAAGATGCAGTCAAAACAATGCTTTTTATACAAGTACAGTTATGTACACCGTTTCCTTATTGTAAACAGCATAAAACGTTTTGTTTTAAAAGCCTTTGTGTGTCTGAGCTTACCTTGTAGAGATTCTGACCTTTTAAGTAAATGAGTTTAATCTCACGAACGCTGGCTACAAGGGTTAATATGACAGCGATGATGTTTGCTAGATTACTTTGACAGATGATTTTATAATAGTTCAACTTATATGTCTTTCTTCGTACTCTTCCTTACGTAAGACCCTAGTGACCGTAATAATTAAAACTTTAAAGTGGGTAAATACCAGCAAGTTGTTCGTAAACGATAAAACTTGAATGACAAACATGACTTAACATTCATACGAATGTTTTCATCAAAAATATCATTATGTAACCTCAGACAATCAAACTTACATGTTAAACACGTATAGTTTGACATGCCATCTTGGAATTAAATGATACATAAATAAAAAAAAAATAGTTTAAATCGAAAAAGAGACCAGTTTAATACTTTTTTTAGCTATAAGCTAAGTTGAACTCGCTTGAACGAATCGTAGTGGGTCGCGAAACCTACTCTAGGTGTGGACTTATTCGGAAGCAATTAAAACTTCGACTAGCTTAGGTTGTTAGCGGAATTCAAACCTTTTTGTATTGTTCGTTCACAATCACGGAGTAAACAAAGAGTGTGGGGACAAAGGAAGTTTCCTTGAAAACAGTATTTAGTGCAAATTTTCAATGGACCAAACTCCTGATGCTGCAAATATACAGTGCTGAATAAAAAGTATCTTGGGGAATTTATGGTTCTATTGAAAACTTTGTTTCAAATGCAATGTTCTTTCTAGGATGTTGTTAGATTTTTTAAACAACAGATGTTCGACTATGTTTCGACATCAAAAATATATGGGGAAAAGGGAGAAATAAATAAAGTGTTATGCATACAATACAAATTTGGAGGTTCATAATTTCCTACAAGTTCATACTCTTCAAAGTGATTACAACACTATTTGCACAATAATTTTCTAAGGCTGTGATGACGAAGCTGAAATCAGGAAAGTGAAAACAACCATTGTAGGCCTTGATATTCGGGAAAGATGAACTCGGCCACAAGTTTATCATCGCGCTGTCAAGCCATGGTTATTTATGGTCCAGTAAACTTGGAAATATATTTTCCACGCTAGCCGCGTCCATTCCAGGTTAAGTCCCTCCGGCCTCCACTAGACGAGTCAAGTGTCATAAATTTGAAAACTGTTTTACCAAAAATAAAAACATATCTGACCTCCCGTTGGGTGTGTAGAAGATTAAAAGATGATGTGAATGTTTCTGCAAAAAATTGAGCGTTGACTGTATGTATGTTAGTTGAATAAACACTTCGAAATAAAACGTTGAAACTATTAAAATTGATAAGTTACTTGTTTTTATGTCATTATTATTAATGAAAATAAGATTTTTTATGTCATATTGCACGAAACCGTGGTGAATTACTAGTAGTAGTAGAAGGTATAAGTACCTCGCAGACAGTACCCGCATTGCTTAACTTTGCCTATCAATTACGACTCACGCAAGCCACTGGGTTTTAAGCTCCTCAATGGGGCTCCAATGGGGTCCTATAACCTGCTGGTTACTACTATTTATTTTCAAACCAGTCATTTATCCAAAGACAAATAAGACAAGACAATATCAACAGTACTTATAACAAGATTTAGTACATTTGGAATGAACTTGAGAATAAGGCTTTTAACGCCAGAAAATACAGGCAAAATCTTTTAGCAAAAAGCTCATGCAAAAAGTTTATCAAAACAGGATGTCCCAGTCAAATATTATTTATCCTTGCTTGAAACTTTGTGCAAAATATTTTAGTAGGACGTTTTAGTAATTAAGGCTCTTTGTTTGTGTAGCGAGCGGTCTAACGAATTTTGTGTCCATATTCCCTGCTTTAAATAATCAAACACGGTTCTTTTAATCGACTTTAGAATCAGTCTTATTATCTCTACAGTAACTATATTAGCTACTTCTATTTGAAAACAAGAAATCGTTAGGAAAATTTCAAACTAAATCAACTGACAAACAAGACTAGTTAAACAAAGCCTTTGAAACACAACTTGAGTATTTGGAAACTTTGACGATCGATACAGCGGAAAAGCTACAGTGCCGTGAACTCCGAACGGTTCTAGGTTCGATTCCCGACGAAGTGAATTGAATAATGAGTTTTTCTGATGTAGGTCTGAACGTGAGCATTATAGACTTTGAATCCTGTATGTATGTAAGCCTAGTGTAAGTTTCTAATGTGATTCTAAGCCATACTATTGATAAAACTGGCGGCACTTATCATACGCGATTTAATCCTTATATTCTGGTACAAGTGTTTTTTACGTCTTCAAATTAATGTACAGAGATTTTTTAATTTCTTTTTACCATCGAATCTACATTACCTTGTTCGTCGACTCTGTGGGCGTGCAAACAAATTAGTAGGAAGTAACAATAAAAAATATGGTTATTTTAAAATATTAACGTAATAGAAGATGTATTACGTAGGCATCCTTATAATGGAATGCTAAGATATGTAAAAATAATGTAGACAGTTGCTACAATTTTAGCTAAGATATATTTTAGAATTCTCTCTATCCGCACTCTATACAAACACTTAATTAAGAGAAGAAATATTTATAACTTTCATTCGAAAATCCATCAGTGAGGCTCAATTTTCTCCCTCCTTCAATATTTCAATGCCGTGAAATGTAAAATGAATTTTAATGAAGAATTCGATAAATGCCGCGCACTCTCCGGCCTGTCCAAAGTAATGGATCAGAATTATAAATTAAAATCGAATATAGACACAAAATTAAAAATTATTGCCAACAAATTATTAGCATTCCTAACGTTGGTATTATTAGAAAAGTTGATAATCCTTATTCTTTCGATCATGGGAAAGAAAACAACATTGTTTAATACTAGAAATACATGAGTGACATTTATCAATATATTAAGTTGCGTAGGTAATCCAAATTTAACTTTGACGTCTGAAAGTTGGTAACATTAAAAAATATTTAATCACTTGTAAATGGACAGATGAATTCGAAAACTTTATAAACAATTAGCTATCAATAACATAACGGTTATAACAGTAATAATAATCAATAAATCTGTTACAAAAAACCTGTTAATTAAGTACCTACAAGGTACATGTATACAGTAATCTAAGGGTGTGTACGACGTCGAATACACTTGGCCAGACAATGCGGGTGTACGGATGAGATAGCCGTGATGAATGGCTGTTTTGACACCCCTCTGGATCGATTGTTCCGATACAAAATATTCCTCCCGCATTCCTATTAAATTTTGAAAAGCTCTCGTGAAGTTGAAATTACGAATTTATGAAATTGAAAAACTATCCGCGGTTCAACTAAGGAACATTTACATTGTTTCTCAGTTAAAAGTTGGTGATGAATGTGCAAATGGAAAATATTTTCTTGTTTACTTGTTACGGTTAAATGTTTACTGCATTGTAATATTTCAATTATAAGCGTGACATTATAAAAGAAACAACGCGAAAATAATGTTATAGAATAACTTCCCAATTATGCCAGCCACCACGAACGACAATACGACAATAGGAAAAAAAATTATTCAAAATTAAATCCTTCCTCTATATCAGCTAATATTTAACTAAACCTGTCCAGTAGTTCAGACATGAAAAGATATCAGACATATAGTTGATTTCGTATTTATAACATTACAATAGATGTAACTAAATAGTTATTACCCAATTTTGTGTTTATATTATAAAAACTTTATTGCAAATCTTGATTGTTTGTAATTTCGCCTGTGGACCATGTCATCTGCACGCGGTAGCAATTTGCAATCGGAGTAGGCCATAGGAGTAGGCGCTGACGATTGTTTAATCTAACACTTTATTACATTGGCAAACGACTAATAGGTAACTAAAGTAAACAAACAATTTATAGATAGGTATATAATTAACTCATCTTCTAACTTTAGTACAGAAATCAGGAATGAAAACAACGACATATTTATGTATCAACATGTTGAAATTAAACTAATATTATAGGTGAAGGTTTTATAATTTTATGTCTCGTAAAATCTCGTAAAATAATAAGAATATCTGAAGAAGCTTTATGTAATTCAAATAGCAATAATGACATGATGCATAAGGTTGAATCTTATCTTTGAATTTATGATTGTACGTGAAGGCTTTATCACGGTTGGCAAGGCTCTCCTAATCTGATTTAGAATATTTCTAACAAGCGTGTCGTTAAAGCGTCTCGGTTCAAATTACTCCTTTTATTTGCTTATTTGAATAGTAACTTACAATCTCAAACAAAAAAGTATATAGAAGAAAAAGTGAGGTGTTTTTTTTCTTTTTTTTTTAATAATATGTCATATTATGTCACAACACGTTCTGCGAAGAAATAGATCGGGAAATGTTATCATTTGTTATTTACGTTGTTTTTTTCGACTACGGTTTTTTGTTCCGAAGGCGGAGTCTATATATTTTTTGGTTTGAGCTTAGAATATACTTATTAAATCAAAGTATAAATAATAATTAAAACAATAGTTAATGACTGTATACGTAGTCCTAAACATCCTTAACTACGCAAACTCAAACTTCAGAAAATCGATGAAAACTAAATATCACTTCATTAAAATTTAATCATTTTAACGGAAACTGAATTCCATATCGGTTAGAGTTCGTAATCGGTAACTGACCCGAAATCGTTAACCAAAAGCACATTAACTTGATAATGCATATCATTTCAGTTAGTTTACACTGGTTTCATAACGGGGCAGTTAGCTTGTTAGAATGAGAATGAGGCTGAAATGGGAATCCGGATAATATGAAAGCATGAGATTTGGTGAAATAAATTAACTTTTATTTTCAAGCACTTTGGAAGTTGAAGTTTGTGCTATATTGTCTGGATGGGTAAAATATGTGCCTATTATTATTAGAAGCGGTACTCCAATCTGAAGTAGTTGTTAGGTAACCAGTAGACAATCAATCAGTTTGACAAACTTTATTTGTTTGACGCGCGAGTTTGATGGTGTCATGCAAAGTCCGATTTGTTTAGCAAACACTTTAGTACGAAAAACATTGATTTGAAATATACATGGTAATATGTGTCATGCAAAATTGTTAACCAACTTAGATCATAATTACCTATAAGGGCAACTTTGACGGTTTAAAAAACACACACACAATAGTAAAATGGCTTTTAGACATCTCATATCTTCATCAGAAAAACGAAAACAAATGCGTGACAAGAAAATGTATTTCTCACAGCCCGTACGATGTATGTCAGCCCGTATTTATTAATAGGAAACGTAAAAATCATTGCGGAGTCAACGGTTCTCGCGGATTTATCACTCTCTTTACAAGATTACCACGACCGACAGTGACGGATTGACTTCTCCGCGACTTTCATCTCTTTCTGACCATGGGCTTTCAGTATTTGCCTCTCATTCACCCACGTGGGTAATTAGGCGGCACCTGCATTTGTTCAGGTCACTAGGGATAGTGCTGGCAGACTCTATCTAGACAAGCCGCTAATGCTACAAGATTGATGAATCTGGGGTTGAGGATTGCCCGTATAAATCGACAATCCAGTTGCAAATTCGATACGGTGTAAAGAATTTATCAAGCCTTCCTGAGCCTAAGTGGGCTTGGAAATGACAGATCTTGATAAAATTTTGCGTAAAAATTTTTTAGGATTATTTTTTATTTTTAATATTTTTCGGGTTTACGAGTAGTTACCGTAACTAAGTTATTATTAAGAGTTTTGAACTTTTCTTTACCACTTTTAAGTGGTATAATTTCTGGTTACGAAATGATGAAGTAAGTAAAGAAATAAGGATAAGGTTTACGTGAAAGAAAATCTTTAAGAATCTACTAGAACCTAGAAAGTGTTTAATCATATTTTTGAAGGAAATATGCAATATTGCAGCACGTCTGCCGTGTCAGCTTAATGTAAAGTCATCATAGCTGGGTAATCAAATTCAAATTAAGTACAATAAACGTCAGTGAACTCTTGTCAAAGAATAAAAACGTATATCCTAGCAATATTTGTAGGATAACAGCGGGGAGCGACCACAATACTGCGAGCATTGACCGATAGGATTCATTGGTTGTTTTACACTGAGCTTTGTTATTAACCGAATAATTGAAATGTCTTAGAAATTCTGTTATTTAATAGCTTTGTTTTTAGAGTTCCGTACCCAAAAGGTAAAAACGGAACCCTTTTACTAAGCCTCCGTTGTCTGTCTGTCAGGCTGTATCTTATAAACGGTGATAGCTAGAAAGCTGGAATTTTCACAAATTATGTATATCCGTTGCCGCTATATCAATAAGTAACTAAAAATAAAAAATATGAAAATTTTAAGGAGGGTCCCCATACAATAAACGTGCATTTTTTCGTATTTTTTGAGTTTAATTCTTCTGTTTTTTAATCTCTTTGTTTATTTTAACTCCCCTTAAATAGTTGGAGTCATTGATTTAATTTTTTTGTTTATTTACAAAGGGATCCGATAGGTGTCGTAGCTGTTGAGCATCTTAAAGAGATTAGAAAATTTAACATAAAAATGATAGAATCCTATCGGTTTGACAAAATCCATAGCTTTTTCAATTCACCATTTTTTTAAGGTTTTAACCCCCATCAATTTAATACAAAAATATCATTGACCTCCATCAAATTGTTCACTGATTCGGATAATTCCCTCATTATTGAGGAGGGTCTGGTGTCAGATTATTTCAATAAATTTCATGATTATCATCAGATAATTTTCATTTGTAATTCACTAGAACATTCACAAATTAATGTATGTAGAGCATTTTAGTCATTTTACCTAATCTTTTATGTCTATTTGAGTAACGATAAGCGAGCTTTATTTTACATCTTTAAATATTCATAAATTCCATCGTCGAAAAAGAAAACAGTGTCCAAATACAGATTTATTAAAATAATATCCTAGAAAAATATTAGTCCTAAGAGCCCCAAAAAAGTCTAAATATTATTGTTTCTATGCGAACTTAAGTAAGAGAATTTGTATCAACATTATACAGCCTATGCCACATCGACAATGGAAACCAATCCAATGACATAACATAATTTTTAAATGCATCAAATTATATTTTCTGTAGAGAGTGCCAAAGAAATTGACATATTGCTCGAAAAACATTACCCTTCTTTTGGTTCATTTGGGTAAGAATAGCAGCGAAACTTCATTCCAAATTTAAGCCAGATTAGCGTGCCAATTCCTTAATTGGCTGTAGACGGCAAGTGGGGTCATTGACCACAAAGCGGGATTAGATCGCTTACTAGTCGAAACCTGAAAAGCAATCAATGACACCAAAGAGTTTGAAACGCGCATCTGAACCGCAGTCACGTAGCAGCTGAACCACGACATGCGCGTAAATAACGCTAATGACATCCAGTTTTGCGTGTATCTAAAAAAAGAAGGAATTGCGGATACTGCTATACGAGAGGTGAGAGGAAAAACCTAACGCTAGCTAAATAGCTAGCGATCATCATTGCTAAAGCCAGTTATGGGGTGATAATTCCCGGGACAATTCTACTATGGTACTACCACCTACTATAAAACTAATCTTAATATACACCATAGATGGACACTGTAGATGGTGTTGATGTCGAAATAGTTTAAGGGACCAGCAAAAGTATTAAAAATATTAAAACGACGTCAAAACAAAAGTAGTCCAATATTATGAACATTTACCAAAGATACCACGGAAGAAAGAACTAAGTATCATACGTTGTTCTGTGAAAGATACAAAATGGAAATTTAATGACCGAAGTCGAAAACTAAGTGGTCAACTAAACTAAAATAGGTTAAATACCTACCTACTGAAATAAACTTACAAATCCATAAAGCAGTTATTAATAAAACAGCGTACTCTGACTTTTGGTATATTGACCTATTAATTAACATGATAAGGAAGTTAACTCGATCGGCTTTTTCCTGCCTAGTGAGCAGGTCTAACAAAGTTCAAGCGATGTTGCTTCACACATGAGTTCACATCCTCTAATACTCCGTTATACCTACTGCTATATTTGAAACGGTTAGATCGGAGTTTTAGGCTGATTTTACGCAATGGCTATTTTATTGCAATGTTGCAATTGTGATGTAGTTGTAATTATATTTTTTTTTTCTTTTATTTTTGTCCCCTAAAGGTAATTTTTTTTTTGATTTAAAATTATAATTAAGTTCCTTAACCATTTTGAAAAAAAGAAAATTCTTTATTAGCAACTGCGCTGTATTAAGCATTTTTGTCGCTAATTTTTAAATGAAGGTAGGTCGTGTTAATTATTTAAAATGGAATAAGGAAATATTTCTTTTATAAGTGCTGCAAAAAAATATACCTATGCAATTGTAATTAAAAACCTAAACTAAGTGCAAATAAAGTGCACGTTGCAAAGTGTTGAAATCAATTAAGTATTAAAACGCTGACCAGAAGACCGGAGTAATTCATCGCTTTCACAATAAAATATTCACTATCCATTAAATCGATAAACATTTCATCATTAATCACCATTCATTAATGATTAAATATCGCTTGATATCACAAAGCATACTTGAGCTCAAAGCAATACCGCGTCGTTTCGCAATTAAAACCTTTGCCACCCAATTAAAATTGTTGTTGAATAAATCGATTTCATTCTCACATAAAACCTTTAGCTTTTTATAAAATCACAATTATTTTTTTAATACGGAATATAATTTAGAGTCTGGGTGATAATATTAATTTTTTTGATCTATTATCTAGGAATTTAATATTTAGAATACGAGTATGATCAAATGCTTTATTATAAACTTTCAAATCTATTTCTCATCAACA
>LGAG01000118.1:480019-502753 GCA_001278395.1 Lerema accius
TAAGCCTTACCTTAAATCAACCGGTCCACACATTTCATTTCGAAGGTGTATGAAGTTCAGTGCTTAATTTCTATAGGGACTGTATTAAACAAGTCAAGGGTAAATTATATTACGTTTGTTGATATGAAACTGTAGTTACGAAACTTGTTTGAAGTATTAAGGGAGAGACTAATCGTATTAGTTCGTCGATTTAGACAAAATTTTGAACTAAAATAAGTAAATCACAAATATAAGACTAATAAGTCTTGGCAAAATTAGCATTGGTAGAATAAAAGTTACAAAATTACTATGGATGAAATAATTTAAATAATTAAAGAATTCAATGATTTAAAGTACAAGTACGAGTATTAGACATGAAGAAGCGAGTGCACTAAACGTCGCAGAGGTTGACTGAAAATGAACTTGAAATATCGACGGGATTAGCTTGCCCTAGTTCATCAGGCACTCAATAAAAGTATACCTCTAACAAAAGCTTATTACAGAACTGTCAATAAGAAAACATCAGTGTATCCGCAAACGAGACATGACATAGCAACCAGGATGTAATGAATCAAGAATGATGTCTTTCGACCAGCGTGGACAGGGGAAGCGTCGAAAATGCTTCATCATCCAGCTTGCTTCCGTTCCCGGATATGAACCCTGTATCATGTCTTCCGAGAGGTTTGTAATGACCTCTTAAGACCTTAACGGAACGATGACTAGAACATATTTGTTGACAATGACAAAGAGGGTAAGCAGAGCGAAGGACACATCATGTGTGAATTTCTTAAACAGGTAATTTCGGTTAGGAATTTGTATCGCGGCAAAAAGAATCGACCGAATTACAATACGTTTCCAATGTAAATGGTGTAGGATTAACAGTAGATTTAAAGTATGTATATAAATAAAAAAAAAAAAAATATGGAATTACAAAATAAAAAGGAAGAGTGTAAATTACATGGAGATCATTGGTTCAACTACAAGTTAGTTTACTCTTATTATCATCAATAATAGATCTCAATTTAATAATATTAAAGATAGGAATACTAACCTATATTTAAGTACTATTTTGCTTATCAATGTTGTTGACAGGTATTTATAAAAAACCTTTAACCATCTCTTAGTTATTCTATACACTCATACATCAACAAGTTTCTAAACATCATGTCATTTGTGGCTTTATATGGACTAGGTCAGTCCGAATACCGATTATACCCTTGTCAACATAATATGATAAATTCCTCTGGAATTATTTACGGTTTGCCTTAGGCATGACTTCCTTAGTAGATTGTAATACTAGTTGTATTTTCCATGTCTACAATCCGTTAGTGGTCTGCTGTTTACTAAGTACGGGAGGGTTTCTGTTACCCGAATGTAAATTGGTGAAATATTTTATGGCATCCCACGTCTTCTGCAGTTGACCATCAGGTAGATGAACTTAGTCATATTTATGCATTCAAAAAACATTTACTGTTTAGCAATATTAAACAATGCACGTATCAAGACTATGTTCATATTGATTCAGTGTGGTATTATCCTTTTCTTTTTCTTTAAATCTACAGGTTTCCAGTGATGATTATTAAATTAATATCTTTCAGTGTCTATAGAAATTCGCATTCAACAATTCACCAATTTTGTTTCGTAAAATAATGTAAAGTCAGGTGTTTGATGTTATGTCGCACATTGCGTACACAGTATATACTTTTGTTTTTATTCTGAAAAGCAGCCTGTTACATAAGGCTCCTTGCTAGCCGATAAATCCTAAGTCTTAAAATTCTGTAGCAAGGTTTCCATAAAAGACCTCAATTAGTGTCCTCTGCAGAGACCTCTAAACCTATAAAATAAAAAGGTCTTCAGTATACATATATCACCTCTAGAGTGTATTCTCACGGAAACTGGGTGATAGCTCCACTCTCCGGACGTCTACATAAGAAAACATAATAAAAATAAAAGGACAAGTAATTTCCGACTAGAACACATCAGCATTAAGATTCCTAGCGCATTTTACGCTAAAGCAGTGCTAAAAGAAAACATCACATTAGTCGGACATAAAGACGTGCTCGGGAAACACGTGACGACGAAGATTCTTCATCGCTCAAGAAGCTGCTTCCTCCGGATATTATGCGATGACCCCTACAGATATAAGACATACATTCATGTCGTAAATTTTGGCTATAACCCATCAAACCACTAGAAGACAAAAACGAGGTCCATAGACGCTCGATTGCGTATTGGTAGAATTATTTGACACATTTGGTTTTTTAGTAATTTTATTTAACAGTTACAATATTCCATTGAGATGCCATCGTATCCACCATTATAGGACTATTTGCTGTTGCGTATTTTAAATTTTGTCTTCATACGCATGTTTGTAGTATTCTCTTTCATTTATTATAGTTGATCTATCGATAATAAGGTGTATATTTTTACAGAATAGATACTATAAGTCTGTATGATAATTTTATTAAAATAAATTCTAACAATAAACTTAATAGTGGAATATTTTAGTTAAATGAATTTAAATCGAATCCCTAGGCTTATAGAGCTTAGAGCTAAGCGTAGTCCAAACTGTTTTTTGATCTAGTTAAGGAGGAATTATTGTCCAAACTAATTCTGAAAGTTTCTTAGAAATTTGATCAAACCTGTTTACATCAATTTTATTAAGAAATCAAACCGTAAGAACCTACTTCTTAATGCAAATAATAATTTGACTACAGTCAATATTATGACTTTCTTTGAAAACTAGTAAATCAAATTGACTTGCAAAACTAACAAAACAAATCCTCATAGAAAACAGACAAAGATCTGAAGATCGAAGATTACGGTAAGTAGTACACTTTTATTAATTTATTTAATGTAGGTAACTAACTGTATCAAAATTTCCTTTTCCTTCTTATCGAACACTATCAGCATAATACCTATTCAATTACTTACGTGATCAAATAGATATCAATATAGCTTATGCTCAATATAGCTGTAGCAATATAGCTCATATCGTACTGTTAATATTATACCTACAAGACCTACATACACCGTCGTTGCTCATCCGAGCTAATTTGCTGAGTAATAAGCCCTCAAGCCAATATTGTGCATTAATGGCTTAGCTAAGTACCTACCTACCGATCGAAATGCCTGCAAGTTCCCAGTTCTGCTCCTGAGCCGGATATTCCATTATCTAGTTTCGTATACTTCAAGATAATGTAGCTGTTATTGTCTATATGCAGTACTAATAACCGTCCTTGATTCGATTGAAGATTTGAATCTTAAGCAAGTCTATGTTCGGATCAGTTCCATTGTGGAGTTCCATTATAGTTATAATTTAATAATGGCTTACAACGCGGATGGGTTCTTTTATGATTAGCTAGAAGGCCTAAAGCATACTCTCCTAGGTAGCTTCAGTGCAACTTAAAAGGAATAGGTATACCCTATGCGTAGTTTTGCACTATCAGTGAATTTGTAAAAAGGGCAATTGTATAGATTCTCTGTTAATTGTCACGCAGGCTATAGACGACGGTAGATACCTAAATGGCTCTATTGAAAACTACGCTTACATATTGTGAACTGGCTCTCAGCCAAGAGATTATCCTTGGCTCCGGTGCAATATTTGTGTCTCACGTATCCGTAGCATTCAGGGGATCGAAAAACTTTTCTAATATTCTGCCTTGGACGGAAATACTACGGACGGGGATTTGCCTACTGATCAAGATGCCTTGGTAGGGACTGTTGATACAATTGTTTCCATATTTCATTTGAAACCTCCAATGGAGACGTGTGGTGACGTCACCCACCATTGGTTATTTAAATGTTACTAAAAAATTGATACAATAGGTAATATTCAAAGTTCTTCAATAAAATTAATTTAAATCATAATTAGGGACAAACAATCCATAATATTTTCTCACTTCTAAAAGGGTCTAAGAGAATAAGAATCATTAATTCCATTATGCTCGCAGATTTCCATTATACTAATAATAGTAGTCTTGATAATATTATTAAGAGGATAATATTAGACTTTGGGAAGTTATTTCTATGGTCAGCCATACTCCCTAAAAGCAGATTAGCAGACTTGATACCTTCTTAAATATTATACAGAACTTTTAGGTCTCACATTATTTTCACTCACCAAAGCAATTAGTAAAAATTTGGGTTGCTTGCTTGAGATGCAGTGTCTTGACTATCACTGTTTGTTTAATATCATTGTTACTGGATAGCAACACATGCTGTTGCTATGAACGGTTGCAACTCGTAACCATCAACCAACACAATAGCTTCTAATAATTTAACCGTCTTGCTATTATGTAAATAGCTGAGTAACGAGCTTCGCCAGTAGATGGGACCGAAATGAGGTCTAATCGCTTAAAATTCATAGACGCTCCAGCTGAATAATTGCTCCCCGGTGGCCAAATACGTTATTGTGAGACAGAATTCTGTTTAAATTAACGGCTATTTTATGTGTCTTGATAATGCTTTATTTTACAATAATCTACTATTACATTAACATGATGTTTATGTAAATCATGTTCAAAAAAGTTACCATACAATCCCTAAGCCTTTATACTCGTAATATTACGACCTTATCAACCGAAGGTGGTAATAAATAAAGATACACATTCACAGTAGGATTTATTGCGTCGTAGATGCCATGGACAACACACAAATACACAAACACATACCCAAACCGAGAACACGATATAAATTCATCATTCAAATTTCACCCCAAAGAGACTCGATCTCAGGAATTTATATGGTCCGGCATTTTACTGCGCCATAAGGGGCGTCACAAAATAAATTTTGGTTCAAATATTAGCTCTAGAAATAATTAACCTGTGCTCTTCAATCAAATATTATGGTGTATGTTTGAGTTCTACATACATCATCTTAATAATACATGGAATAAATCTCGATCCCGAAAATTACTGTTCACTGAGCAAGATTATTATAGTCACTATCAATCAATCTACAACATCCTCTATACCGATTTTTCTGGTGTTAAAAATAAACTCAGATGTAATATTCGTTTCATCAATCAAGAATATAAATAGATTGATCATAAATGCCAAAGAGCGTTGCTTCCCAATCAAGCGTATTTGTCGCCATGGCTACTCGTGATTCGGATGGCTAGCTAGCTAAACTTGGGTCTCAATATGGACCTAGTAGACTACTAGCTAGCCATATTATAGCTACATAGTAAAAGAGCAATATAGTGTTGTGACAATGGATTTCACGGGGTATTTTTTATACTCACCCACTTAAAGTAATTTGTTTATTGTCTATCTTTTTTTTGTAAATAGGTTAGTCGATTTTTAATAGACGGCTTTAATTTGATTTAATGCCCGAAGGATGTACGTTAGTATCAAATTGATGTTGTTATAATATGTTACCGCCTACGTCTGAATATTAAGCGACTTTGACATTTATAATTCGTCTGGCTAACTAAAAAAACTATTTATTTTTTGTGCTTACCTTTATTTTGTTTTAATAAGTTTGTAAGGTTTATAAAATAACAAGCTTGAAATTTTGGAGGAGGTCCTAATTATTTCTTACTTCGTATAATATTCAAATACAAATTCAAATTCAAATCATATATTTCGTCTTAGGAACTAAAAGCTCTATTGCTAATGCTTGCTTCGTAACCTATAAGAGTTTATAATAATCAGGGGTGTGACATGTGACAATGCGATTTCGCCAAACTCAAAGCCACGTCGCCATTAATATTGATGGTCTTTTGGCCAAAATCGACCAAGTCAAACCGTGATTGAAATAGTCAACATAAGGAACAGAAATGGCAATTTTTGATTTCATTTTTGATTTTGGTTAGTTTTACGATGCTGTCATATTGCTGGTAAAATACAAGATTCGATGAGGAAATGCTGGATATAACTTTTCTCGTCTCAATATTTTAGAGACCATCCCTATCAAGTCACGCGCGATGCGGTGGTACGAAGGATGTTCGGAACACAATGTCCAATATTGGCTATTGTCCGATAATGTTATTTCCTGATACAGTTACATTGGGTCACCTTCGAGAATCTTCGTTGCAATGTAACGTAACATAAAATAATAAATAAATAAAAAAATCTACACAACAATTACTTGTTTCATTTTAAAACGTACTCGTAAGTACCTAAAAATGGGAAGTATTTTAGAATGTGCATCCACGATCATTAATTTTTTTGTCGTGCATTAACAAGTAAAAAGGTTCAATTTCAGTTGTTATTGTATTTACGAGTATGTTTAGTAAATCCACATAATTCTGTTAATAGGTAATAATAATAGGAAGATAATAGAAAGAAAGAAAATAAGAATAATAGTATGTCAAAGATAACAAAAGCAATTATTAACATTAATACGATATAAAATACACATAACCCTGTAATTGTACACAGGTTTATTAAAATTATCGCTTGGTTTCAACTAAGAAGGACGATTAACATAGCTTCATACGCAGATCCAAATTATTTCACGATGTAACTCATGCTTTACCAACTTGTCATGGATTAACCGCCGGACGCAACTGAATGGCATTTACAAATCACCGCAATTTCCTGACTGATGGACTTCCAACCAGATACACAGACTCACCTTAATTATTAAAACAGTTCGTAGTTTAATGTACTGCGTGAGAAAGGAGTTCGAAATTCGAAATTCAAATTTTTTATTTACTTTTGAGTAACTGTGCCAGAAAGAGAGGGTAATACTTTTCTAGCGTTTGTCCCTATCTTTACCACGGCTAGATGGAATTCATCATGTGATTTGTCCCTGGATTCATCTCCTCTGCGAGAGTGGGCTATTATTTTTTTCTTCTGCAGTGGTTCCCAATCCCCATATTTTTTACAGGATACGGGATTTTTGTTTTCTATAGGGCGTTTTGCTTTTCATGAGTCGTTGATGTATAATGTACCTAAATCTGTATTTCTTTCTAAAATAAGAAATAGTGCTATACAAAACAGATCGATTAACTACGATTTTCATCTCATACAAATATTTATCATTACTTATTATTTACGATGTAATTTATTATTGGCTTTCTAAAGAGTATTGATTTGTACAAATATTGTTGTGTTAAAAGCATATAGTAAATATTAAATAGTAATGGAAAGAAATTTCCTACAACAAACAAAACAAAAGCTTTACAGGTACTAGAACAGTTTGAGCCAAGTTTGTAATCAAATGACTAACTGTAATAAAAGTTGTGATTTTGTTCCAAAGAAGGGAACTAGAATCTGACTTGAATGTTGATCTTGTGTCCCTATTTGTCTGCGATAGCACATGGTAGACTCCTCATTTATATTATAATGGATAAAGTAATATGCATGGTACTCTATAAGTTACACAATATCAATTACTTAAATTATGATATTCCTCTTACAGAACAGAAGTTAAAATTCATCATTTAAATTTCGTCACCGCTGGGAATCGAACCCAGGACCCCTTGAACGACTATCCGGCGTGGTAACCATTGCTCCATACGGGTCGTCGTCAAAAAAAATCATCATAAAAAGTATGTTTAAATATTTGGATCTCGCATTTTCATACGTTCGTTTCGATTACGGTTGATACTGAAAGTCGTACGTGTGCTTTTTCCCTCAGAGGACAATGACTTCAACATTGCAATAGGTACTCGAATCGGATCCAATTTGGTCAAGCTTGCCGTCTTACTCGTGTTTGCGAACAGCAAAGAGATTTTTCTTAAAGGTTATTTTTTTATTCCAATTTTAAATCTATCTTCTTATAACGGCAGTGCTGAGAATAACTTAAGAGGTAATATGTATTACTAGAATATTTATGTGACAAATTTTATATGTAGTACCTATCATTTAGTTTTCAAATAAAGGCCTCAAAATTTAGTACAAACAAAATAAAAAGCAAGGTAGAATTTTTCAGATATAAACCGGAGAAAACTTAAAAATAAATACTGAATTTCGTTGACTCTCCAAATTGACTGTCGTGAGGAGCGTGTCTTGAACAATGCTGAATTCATAGCAAAAATATGTATGAAATAAGGCTCATA
Organism: Lerema accius; assembly: GCA_001278395.1. NCBI lineage: Eukaryota > Metazoa > Arthropoda > Insecta > Lepidoptera > Hesperiidae > Lerema > Lerema accius. Next base: position 488,010 of record LGAG01000118.1, read on the forward strand.
AAAGTTCTGCAGAGTCGCCTAATACGATTTTATTGCTCGCCATTTAAACGAAGCGGGACGCGGCGGTGAAAATCCTAAAAATGCCCAGTTGCATTTCAAATTAACCGAGTCGACCTTTTGGAAAGCGAATTCAAATTTTTCAGTGGACACAGTAAAAACGCTTGTGAAACTGCTAACCTCTTTGGGCAGAGAGCGGGACGTCCCGTTTATTGGTACAATGAAATTAGCATACTAATGAAAAATATTGGCTGCCTCTGCGCTGCGGCCGCCGTACACCCAATTTTCCGGTGGTTCAAAATAAAACACAATGGAACACATTCGCTATTTACATCAGTGTCAGTAAATTAAGTGAAGTTGTCCAGTGGTCTACGGATGCGGGATAGGTATCATTTTATTTGAAAAATTGGTGTTTTATCTATTTATATCTGGCTGTGTTCAGCGTCAAATTAAATTCCTTGCGGAAAGGTTTAAGGCTCTGCGTTCGCAGCAAATTCCGTTCTCGCTATTGGTTCCGATGCAGGCGTGAAGTAGCCTGCGAAAGGTTAAGAAATCTAGCGAAAGTGCGGGAAATATTTTTCATAAAATCCCCATGTGTGAAACGCTATCGCAATACCTTGTTGAATAATATGTACCTACCTACACAAAATTCAAAATTTAAAATCATTTAAAGATCGTGATAGTCTTTATATCTATTATTTACATGTAGCTATGTCCTCCCGCTTGCTTATTTGTGTTGACTTAATTTAACTGTCAAACGATTAACGGTTTGCACGTTCTTAAAACTTTTGATTTTACTGATATCAAAGGTTCCCAATAACCACTCATAGCTCGTCTGCTCATTTAGTAACTATTCAAATAATAAAAAATAAGTACTAACATCAACAACACGACTTTCAGCAATAAAAATGCAATAGAAAATTTAATTTTGCGAATACAAATGAGGCTTCGTTGTGTACAATAAAATGTATTTATTTATACATAAAATAATAGTTATAGCTTGTCGTATAACAGATTGATACAGGATTATGTTCATCTAGTATTTATATAGGTATCAATTGACGGGTGACGCGGGTTAGATAACGCCCCCGACTCAGTTACGAGTTGCGAGATATTCCCCCGGGTGACATCAGGTTATGTTGCGTATTTATCTTATTACGAAATATGATTTCAAATCTGTGAAATTGTAGTTTATTTTGGATTTATTTAGAAGTTCAAATGTGTTGCTTGACATGTTATCTTTTTGTAATAAACATTCGATTTTCAAAGTTATGTCTTTGTTTTTTTTTAAAATCTAACAGGTTGTTTACATAATATGACGGGATTTGAGAATTGTAATGAAATTTACTTTTTTAAGTTTAAATTAAATTTTCCTAATTTGTTTTCACCCCAAAAATTTGTCAGCAATGTTTGTTTTTTGTAGGTGGTTATATATTTTTTTATTTTCAACTAATGTTGAGTTTAGAGAAAAAATTGCGTAGGTATCGTCTAAAAAAGTCTGTCAACATAAGAAAAGCTCAAAAGCTCACGTTCTTAGACCGACATCACATTATCCGCAGGTTGGTTTAACATTGGTTTAATGAATGTGACACATAATCGCACCGTTCGGTTATTGTAAACAAGAAAACACTTCACGACCGCCCTAGCGTCGTATACAAGACAAAAATTCATTAACCGAAATAAAGTACTTGTTTCACTTCAAATAATACCTGGAACGGTCACACAAGTAATATAATTTGTATTTTCAGATTGAAATGAATGAATATTGTATTTCAGAATTAATTAAATACAATTTTTTATTCATTCATTATTTAGCTAACAACCTATCTTTGCTTTGTTTCAGTAAATCGTGGCTGACTTATTTATTACTTTATGCATTAATTGCATACAAAGGTGGTGAAGATTTAAAATTAATATTGTTTAATATACATGTAAATACCTATGTATATCCTACGCCAAAATATTGAAGGATTTTTGACATCGAAAAAGTTCTTAATTTTCTCTTTGTTTAATTTGGTGTGGAGGCATAAATAGATTAAAAGATGTAGCTTAAAGTTCATCGTTAGTGATGTGACATATACATGATACCTTGTACGTGACTCCTGGGCGATGGTGTTTATGACGCTGTTGAGATTCTAAATTATCACCCTAATTGGAATCTTGTGAAATGTGTGTTTACACCAAGTGTACTGCCATAATCTTTGTGTACGAAATTAAAGTTTAGTGAAACTTTATTATGTACTTTAATCAATCTCAAGATGTTAAGTGGGTATATGGTCCTTCGAGCACAAATTTTTATTTTTTTATTTTTATGAGAATCGATTTCGATCTGTGTATACCTACGAGTATGTGATAATTGATGGAATATTATAAATCAAATGACTTACTTGATTGCCATGTCAACTGTCTGATCTATAGAAACTACGAAAATTCTTGACAAAACAAATAACGATAACATTTTGTGAACTTGATTTAAATGGCAAATCTTAATTTGAAAATTGATTTATATTCCATCTAAATATAATTTATTTACATGTTTCTACTATTACTCGTACCTACCTTATGCTAATAATATGATAATCAGCTATCTGCCAGCTTATGTTTTCTCAAATTGAATTAACAATCAACAAAACAGTTTCCTAAAGACCACGAAAAGACACAGATTTACCAGAGAGCAATTAAAACTTTACCTTGAAACTAACTTCGTTAGCGGCTAGTGTTTTCGCGAAGGAATTATAAGCGCTCCAGAGAAATATGTCTATTACTTTTCAAAGAGAACCGTAGAGAGAAGCGGCCAACTGGCAAATTAAAGCGAAGAGTTACTGCGTAATGAAAGTGTCTCATGTATATCTATAAAGTGGAGTTATAGCAGCTCAAACTATTCTGGGAATACTTTCGAAGTATCTCGAGCGTCTAAAGATTCGCAGATTTTATCGATTGCTTTTGGTAGCTTAGCTTCAGTTCTGTTCTGTTTTGTTTTATTGGAGGAGTAATTAAAGGTTTAAATTTTTAAGTATGAGCTTTGCTTATGAGCTGAACAACGCATGAGAGTACACCAGGTTGGTATTGAAAGTAACAGAGCTTTGTTTCGTTCTGTATTGTATAATCTCAATGGTCTTCGTACGTGTTGGGGTTTCTCGTTTCTGTCCTTTTTACTTTTTTCTGTTGTTTCTGTTTTGCTACTGATCGTCAGCCAGCCTCTGACAAGCATTTGAGACGCATCCATGTCCATAGAACAATCACTTATAATCAGCTTCTATCCATCCATCCAGCAGCCTTTCGATGTCCACTATTGACCGTAGGATTATAATTATAATCAGCTTATCTGTATATTTATCCTCGAAACAATATAATTATATTCGTCACCTAACAAAGTGACGGTGGTAAATTATAACGATAAACCACATAATTCTCTCTCTACTGCCCAAATACCTTTAATAGAGGTCTTCGTAGATGCTGTTAATTCTGAGTAAAACTTTTAGCAAATATTTGTTGAGGATAAACGTTTCCTCTTAGGTTTTGGAAATGACGTACACGGGAATTACGTCATATCACTTTCAGATTTCGCTCCTAATTTTGTATAGGTCAAGCAACCTTAGGTTCTATGTGTACGATTTAGTATTTGTGTTACCGGATACTTAACCGTACTATATTACTTTTACTGGTCAGAAAACGAATCACAGACAATTCATTGGCGACTCTAGCGAAGCGTTAATCCCAGTTCACGTAGCATTCTTATCTATAAACAGAACGAACAATGGACGCTGGGAGAGATTCTTTGTTGCAAGTCTTTGTTCTTGGTCGTAATCTATGGCGCGGGGAATAAAGCGCCGTTTGAATGTGTGCAATCGTTGTGAGTGATTTCACTATACGTGTAAGTGTAGTGCAGAACAATTAAAGAAAATTGTGTAAATTACTTAAAGCGGAAACTACGATATATTACTTAACACTTGTCTTTAAACAAACCTTATTAATTACTAAGGTTTGTGAGTTTGAGGCAATGGCCAAAACTATTATGTTGGTCAAGATGATTCTTCCAGAGGAATTAATACTTCTAACGGTCTCATAATAAATTAATAAGAAGATGATATCATAGTCCGGCAGCTTGTGTCGATCCTGAGTGACTTTCGATGTTAGGTATAATATTTTACAATTTATGATTTTTAATTTATAGATAGGCAGTTACCTCGTTGATTTAAATACAATTTCTCAGGTAACTGATGCTGAACTTGTCCAAGCTAAGCACAATAAATTAGTTAGTTATTTATATATGAGAAAACTCACGATAAGCTTGTACAGTTTTACCAAACAATGAATCTGAGTTAATTACTCTATATTATCATAATTTAACTTTACAAGCAAAACAAATTAACGAGATTATGCAACATAACCACAATTTAAACAGAAGTGATGGTAAAACAATTATAAAGTTTAAAGGGATCAAGTTAATTATCGCTATGAATTTATGTGATGAACATGTCGACATTTGTAAAGATTAAATTTAGCTATAGTCCGCAAATATATGAAGCACCAAAGAGGGTGCTTTGTTTTTGAAAAAAATATACAAGTATGTAGGGAGGGAACAGAGTTGATTGCTGATAGGGTACTGCTTACACAAGTCGTTAATATCTCCAAATTTAGGAGTTTTTCATATGGTAGGGATCAGTAAGAAAGGATTAAACTTAGCTTTACTTATAGAGCTATTTTTAAACATAGTTATGTCTTAAAATGACTTAATTTTAATACTTGCACTATAACAGTTTGAAACAAGTAAGGTTCGAAACTAAGGAATAAGTAACACTCGTGATTTATGCACACTAAAGTCTCGGGCTACAGCTAACCAATTAGTGTGCTTTCACACATATTCTATTAAACAACCAACGGTCTCGGTCTTAGTTACAAAGTAAAACAATGTAACCAACGAGATACGAAAATAACATCAAAAGACAGTTATTACTATCTGCGTCTCTTTCGAACTCTGTTTTGTTTAAATGTTAAAGAGAGACGTAAAAACAAATGAGTCACGTCTTGAGGTTCCAAACTTTAATAAGTAAAATAATACCTAAAAATAATAGCTTACGTCACACAACTCAAAGAAAAAGTTCATTGAAAGAGCCGACTAGTATCTCCGCAGTAGTTGCGTAGACTAAGCATTTATTTCCGCAGGCGTTGAGAATGGGCATGAAATTCCCGAGCGAGCTCGTTTACCTCGTAATTTTTCATTGAGCCCGAGAGTAGGGAAAGCCTACAATTAAGTTTCTCTTTACTGTTTGGCCTCGAAAAAGGGAAGAAAAATGAACAAGAAAAGGAGGACAGCTGCTGAATTTACGTCTAAACACAATAAACTCTGAATGGAGCGCCTAACTCACGGTTTCGTTGCTACCTTATTTAAGTTATGGTATCACATAAATGAAGGCTCATTGTGATTTGTAAAATACATTTTTGCGTTGAATAGTATTTAAATATTTTATTTAGATTCTTGAACTTGTTAACTTTATTGATTGTTAAAGGATCTTTTTTGTGTTATACTTATAGATTATATTCCTGAGAAGAAATATATTTTTATCAGCCGTTCAACCTTCAAAAGAGGTGACAGGAATATTTATCATTAACGATCATCACTATTCAATGTATTACGAGTATCTTAACCCTTCCCTTATACTTCGTACTATGCAGTACGGTACAATGCTTAACATGAATACATCTGAAGCCACAGCCTCATAAGTTGTTAAGTAAGTTGTATCAAATATCACTTAGATATCAAATAATTTTGACCTATCAAAAAAATTCGCGTTTAATTTAAGATGCTGTCTATGCTATGTGGCGACATAAAAATTACCAATGTTAAGCCCTTTTGAGGTGTAAATGAAACATTATTTTATTGGTGTTTGTACAATAAATCTACTTACCTACAAAACTCGTAAAATTCGGTAGGTTGATTGAGTCAGTATTTTTATTGTTCGGGGCCCGTGAATCAATGGTGGATGTTTGAGTAATAAAAGCGTTTTACGATTGTTTTCACGGAGAAATTTGTGGCCCGTGAAATGCTTTTCCGGAGTCGTTCTCACAGTGAATGCCTGGATCTGGGGACACACTTACTTGTTTTATTGTTAATATTTTAATAGTGCGCTCTTCTTTTCACGACGTGTCATCATTGCGGCGTATAAAACAGATTATAGTGAAGTAAATGGCTATATTTTTTTAACTCTTTCGTTTTATTTGCCTTTAAGCTATTTGAAGAGAAGACTATTATTTTATTTTTTTTACTTTTATCTTATCTGTATAATTTCTACATAAATTACAAAAAAATAATGTGTATTATTCGACTACATAATCAGTTTATATAACTAATAGCTTACAGACTGGTTAAAATAAAACATAGCGTTACTATGCCCTCTATGTTTTGCATGTAAAATTATTTTGCTTTCGTTTTGATGATCTTAGTAGGAATATCAAGCAACTTAATGACTCTAAGATTAATGTAACTTAGGTGAAATAGACTTATATCACCTAAGTTAATTGACGTACTCGTAGGTCACTAAAAGTGGACTTTATTCACCTATTATTCTTATAGTAAGTGCATAAAGTTAGCATCTGCACGTCATTTAAAATATGCTACATGTAATTTAGTATGTATTATTTAAATTTATTTAAAAGTATTAGTAAAAAATTATGTAGAATTAAAAGTAGGCGATTACCAGCGCAAGCGACGATTATGACACAAAATTGTACATTATAAGATGGCTGAACACCACCTTAATTTTGCGCAAGGTTTTTGCGCGCCACATGTCATTTAACCAATAAATCACAACATCAAGGGGACGATAACCTCCACAAAGATTACCCTAATGAGCCTGCCGTTCTACATACCGTATCGGTGAAGAGCGATAACGCTTTTAGGCTAATCAACAATGACTTTACGTAACATACTAAGTAAAAAGTGAATTATGACGCTTAGGCGCGGGCTACGAACATTTTGTACGAGAATCTGTTTTTTATCGTATTTTTTATCAAATATATCTTTTTAAAATACTTGCATTATTTTATATGAAAATATGTTTATGTAGTAATTTTTTAATGCACCTATTAGATGGTAAACTGCGATGATGATATAAAATATGATAATAAATGTGCTAGCCTCATTTGAAGATTATTATTATTACCAAGCCTTACTAATTTCTGACATTAATTGGATTTTAATTAATTTTACAGTAGGACCTACTTATTTCATACTTATTTAATTTTTGTGTTTTTTTTAATCTATGTCACTTACGGATTTTCTGTGTATGTATCTGTGCCTCTTAAGTATTTTAAACCATTTATTATTTAGCTTTATTATTATCGAGTAAAAACACTTCAATCACCATGATTCCCATCTTAAAGAAAAGTTTAGATCATAACGGATATCCGTCGGGAATACGTTGGACAGCTTCCAAATACGAAATAAGGTGTTTGTTCCGTACACAATACTTGACCCGTTTCGGGGATTGAACTGGCAACACAGCTTGGCAGCGAAACAGTTCACCCTGGACAGCCATATGTTAATACCGTAGCCACTAGTAGCCACTACTATGTCAACTTAAGCATGTGTAATATTCGAGTGTTTATGCGATGTGAAACGGGTTGTTTGGAACCTGTAACGTAGCCTTATAGCAATTTGTTTGTGCTATATTGAAAAAATGATTTTGATTACTCTGTCTATATAAGTAAAAATTCTGCCAAGTGATAGGCTACATAGTTATGTAAGTAATTACTTCATTACTAGCGCTTGTAAAATCTGATTTAGTTTTAATTTTTTTAATAACTAAGATTTATTGTGTGAAATAGAATAATATCATCTTCATTTACCTGTAGTGGAGGTATCTAAAAATAGATTAAAAAACTTTATTACCCATCTGTCTATATCTATGGTAGATAGATACCATAGTTCAGATGGTCGTGGCAAAACTATGACCATTCTGATTGTTGTTGAAACTGTAAAAAAACATATTAGGGAAAATCCATCCATTATGTTTTTCCATTTTATGCAACGGGAAATCATGAAAATACATCAGCAGAAATAGTTAAAACATGCATGTGTAAAACAGGTATCAGTATAACAGTAGATACCTATTTCACAAAAAATATCATGCCCTATATTTCCCATACTGCAATGTTGTTCATCGAAATAGCTGTTCTGATATACCACAAACGCTCTATTTATTCGTAGAACAGCTGAATAAACAATAGATTTCAGCTTCACATCTCAATATGTAACGCAACGCGGGACTGTTTAATTACGGGAATGTTTGGGGCTTACTTTATGGTATTGCTTGTTACCTATTAAGGTAATTAGAGTGTAACAAAACTAGTAAACAATAACTGAAAAACAAAAGAACCCGGCTGCTGAAAATTGAGACTATACTCCGTTTCAACGATCTTGATAAAAAAGTAAACAATCTTACATTACATTGGTTTAGAAATAAGACAGACACAAATAAAAAAATAAGAATAAATAATAATTTAATGATATTTAAAAAAAAATAATAACAAATTTCAATTTTCTTCTAAATATTTTTTTTAATTAATAAAAAGGATAAAAGTGCCAAGATCGTTTACTTTTTCTATCACAATCGTTGGAATACTCCATACACAATCAAGACGAATCCTTGACATCCCATACGGTGAGCCGTAAGCCGTTATACTCTATAGTATGCCGAAGGATTGATCATACATACATACACTCAAAAACATTACCTTCTTGACGCATTGAAGTAAAAATACCCACATTAAAAATTACCGAATCAGTGGGTAGAATCACAAAACGGTCGTGATCCTCGTAACTCGCCCTAAGGACCGGGGTATGATAAATCTTCATTTGGGCAGTCGGCACATCCGCGCCCCTCGCAATTAGTTAACCCCGGCATCATGCCACACCCGGGTTTCGCTGCGGACAATATATCCGTTCTCTCTATGGGTACCCGGTCGAAATTATTTATATAGGAAAATCGTAGGAAAATAATACGGCTTAGATTTACTAATAAGATCGTCAGAATGAAAGTTACAAAGTGGAAGGTTTTTGTTTTTTTTTATTATTATTTTTCGTTTGTCTTTACTTTTTTGGTATCAATTTAAATTGAATAATAATCTAAAAATAATATAAACTTAACCGACTAGGTGTGCGCCAACATATTTACAAAAAATATAACTTTATATGTGTATCAAATGCCATAATTCCATTCGAATACTAACTGCAATAAAGGTCTATATATAGCTCGCGCAGTTAAAAAGGGAAAGCAGGGCGTTCCCGTAGGTATATTAATTTATTATAAATACTAAGTTTTTATTTACACCTCTGTGTTCACCCCTAGCCCAATTGCTGCAATGCAAAACCAGGATCGGTCGATAGTCATCAATGAATAGGTTGTAACATTCCGAAAGTCTTGGTGTAACCAATGATAATAAAATATAAAATTTATTGCTGAAACCATAATAATATTATTATATCACTGAGTCAATAAAATTGTATAAACATACGAGTATGACTATGTAAATTTGTGACGTTATTAATTACATTCGTCCTATACATATGCGAATCCATTGTAGCCACTGATTAAAAGTATATTAATTGATGTGACAGGCGAAATTGCAAATACTCTATTATTTTGGATGGATCTGTTATATTGGTGGAATGTATGAATGGTTTTTGATTGCAAATTTTATATTTTCGGAACCTACCTATATGTACAGGATGTCCAGTATGTAGTGGTCCAAACGATACCTGTCGTTAGATAAGGTCTATCATCGAACTAGCTCAATTTAGGTTTAACGAAGTGTCAAGGTTTCCGAGGTTTTTTTTAATTATATGAATTTTCGAAAAAACACTTCCTTTCATGTGATTATTGAACAAATTTTTAAACAGTTTTTTGTATCCAGTAGCTACCGCTGAGCTTAGTCCCTAAATAGGGGTACCCCTATTACTTATTACTTAGCTACCTACCACTTAGTTATGAAAAGTGTAAAAGTAACTACATACACATTGCAGTCTCCAGTAAATTAGTCCTTAATCACTACTTATTTTGTTTTATTATGCTTTCTTCACATTTGGTTATTATGACATTTTTCTACTTTTGTCGGCAGTACTGTCATAACGGTCCCAAGCTTAATTTAATTCTATGTCTATAGTTAGCAGGAGGTAATAAAGTGTAAAAACCTTTCTAATAGCCCAATTCATTGGCACAATAGTTATGTTCTAAGCACCTCGCACTGCCGGACTAAACTTCCGTTTATAACTCAACCCTGAATTTACTGTGGAGGTAATTTATTACGCCATTACCATTAACCGATTCGTAATTTATGTGACCCTGGTGCTTACAATAGCGAGAAAAGGTCTCGCCTTAAAAACCGATGACATTTAGAGTGGTGTATCGTATTTGTTTTTGAAATTAAACATTAAAGTTAAAAGTCGCGGAGAAAGAAAATCTTTACAATATTTTTTTGTAATTCTAATACAAAATTAAATCTATTTTTACCCGACTGAACTAGGAGGGTAATGTTTTGATAAATGTATGCATGTCTAGTTCTATGTACGACTATCATTGGATTTTTTTCCATTGTATCATTGAAAGGCTGTTTAGCACGGCAATTTTTACTATGCACAGAAATGTCAGCACCAATGCCAACAGTAATTGAACAGCTACATTTGATACTTTTTTATTTTTATTTTCGTGTAGTATTTACTCATAGTTTTGGATTATTAATATCAGTACGAGGTTGTGCGATTGGCTCATTAGGAGAAGCAATCGAACCATTAAACGGATTAATTAGATGCGTTTGATGATGAATACCTAATGCTATAATGTGTGTCAATTCTATTAGAATAACCTGATTATAAGCACTCTAATTATTATTGTTGAACTTGGTTTTACAAGTTTAGCCTCAAAATTTGTTTGGTGATTTTGTCTTCGATTGTCTGAAATATACTTACATAAATACGTATAAAAGAACGACGCAACTGCCGTTGTCCCATGGAATTAAGGTCCTATTTCGTGTGTATGTTGTACTTATATATGTTTTAGTAATAATAATTAGTCCCTAATATTTATTACGTTGTGTGGTATTTTATCCATCTGGCTAGCTATAGCTCTTCTTCGAACTTCGAATTTTTATCAATTTAACTAAAGAGTGGGGTTACTAAAAAAATAATGATCAACAAAAACTTCATTTCATAAATTTAATTTCCCTTCGTTTCATTTATTAATATTTACATCATATTTATCACAATTTTCACAGTCAATACATATAATTCATTATAATATAAAATTTACAAACAGTTGCTTTGCTATTATATCTACAATTCTATACACAACTCTCTGGTCCTGGTATTTCTTCTGCTATGAGATGTTCTCTCCTACTTAGTGGTAGAGTATTGATGGTGACTGGCTGTTTACTTGTAACTGCTGGTCGTGGTAGGGTTATTGCCTGTAAAATAAATAAATAAAATAACGCTAACACACTCATACCCCCGCAGTTGGATTCCCTGTGTCGCGGGTGACATGGACAACACAAATAACAAATCACTAACACCCATGACCCGAGAACAAACATTTACCTGTCACATAAATATCTGCCCCGGCCGGGAATCGAACCCGGGACCCCTTGCTTCGCAGGCAGGGTCACTACCAACTAGGCTACGGGGTCATCGAAAATAATTTGTGTTCATTAATGTATATGTTATTACATTAAATGGATATCTAACATAGCTGAATGAAAAACGCCAAAAAAATGGCAAAATTATTCCTTAATATTTTACGATTAAAAATTTATGTTGCATCCTCTTAGCCCCACAACATGTTTTTCAGTGTAACGGGTGCTATGAACAATACAAAAAGACAAACGACATACGCCCAGACCAAAAACAGAAATTTAAATTCATCATTAAAATTCTACCTCGCTGGCAATTGAACTTAGGACGCATTACTCAACGATTCGGCATAGTAACTACTACGCCATTGGGGCGTCACTCTTCGATATCTTTACGATTCGGTTTCTTATGGCAGTCTAGAAAAGTGTCACCCGAAGCCAGTAACGTAGGTTTAAAAGAAAATAAATTACACTTTAGCACGGAGAGAAAGAATAAAATACTAACTTTATGTGGTTCCTCTTCCGTATGCAGAGAACGCTCGCTTGGCCACTCGTCACTTATGTGAAGAGTCCCATTTTTGACAGCGTCCAATCCACACTTCGCGTTTGGTTGGGAGCCATCTGAAAAATAAGTCTGGAATTGGATTTTTGTATACCAGGTATTCTGTGACATGGAGTTTTGGTTAGACGGCGCAAAATCCATTTTTGACCTGTTGGACAAGTTCGTTGACATTTGGTTACAACGGAAATTATTGAATGAGAAATAGTTACTTTTAAAAGAGTGTTTTAAAACAGTTTATTCAGCTGTACTGATAGGTTTTTAGTGATTAAGTAAGGATTTATTTAGTAACATGGACAAAAATAACAATGTCGATTTAACTACCTTTTTTTTTAACGGGGGATTTTATGTGTTTGTGAAACTTTTGCTATACTGCGATGAATTCAGGAAAAGTCGTGTTTTATATTCTAGGAAAGGTTTACAGGTTACTTTATTTGATTTAAAGGCAAAACTGCCTATGAAGTCAAATTACGAATACAATTGCATTGCATCTAGTATAGACTATGTGTGTGAAAGTTATCTAAAAAACTATCGTTATACGAGTACTAAGGCTTTGCTTTCTATAATGGTAACATACATTTTTCTTAATTTTCTAGTTCATGTTTCGAAAAACAAATAATTTATCAAGAAAAAACAAACAAGGAGGTTAAAGTAATTCATATTTGAAAACAACCCGAGGACTGAATTCCCATGATCGGACCCTTCAAAAACAAATTCAATCAGAACTTACAAATGCTTCAACCAAACTTACATCGGAGCAGTGTGTACGTTCCTAATTTCTACAGATGTAAGTAAAGCAAAAATTCAAAATTTCCGTAGAATAATACAATTTGTAAGAACACTTTATGTCTAAAAAACTGCTCTTAAGACAAAAATTCTTTCCCTTTTGACAGAAGTTTTCTTACATAAATTGAGTACATCCGCTGAGTATTAGCATATCTTATGGTAAGTGTCTGTGACAACGTTCAATTCCTATGAGATTTACAGTTTTCCACTCAATTTTCTTTTCTACGTTTCTTTTATGAACAAGTAAACGTTGTTCAGACTTTTAATCGTATGATTGTTTGAAATGTTTAGTAAATGAATATTCCTAATTTCTTCTAACTATGGTATTAATTCTTCATTGGCCAACAAGATACTTATACAATTTTATTATTATGCTTGACCACTTGGCGTCACGTGTTTAGATAAAAATATTTCCTTGTAAAAAATCACCTTGTTTAAACAGATTGTCAGTGATAACTGAAATATGATTTGATACAGTATGTAAAATGGTTACATGTAAAATGTCTAATATCATTTTCTTACCAGGTGGAGGATTTAATATATCAGGCTGCGCTTGCTTCGGAGGCTTCACGGTGTATGCAACGACATACTGGCCATCCCCTGCATTTAGTTGAAGTTCCGATGTTTGTTGTTTGTTAGGCGGTCTCGACCTGTCCAACATAACACTTTCATGTTTGTGTAATATCCATAAAATCCCCTAGGGATTCTATTAGGCTAGGCTAATGTAGATTAGCACTTAGCTTAGCTAGGTTCATTATTAGAATTATACGACGAATACTACGAAGACTTTAGTAATAGTTAGCATCGTTTATTTCTGTAGTTTTTCATTAATACTGACTATTTTCATTCAGAAATGCATTTAGGATTATAGAAAATTAAAGGATCTGCTCCGTAATAATTAAGTAAAGATTAGATTCTATAGGATCAGTAATATGAAATATATTACAGCACCAAGTAGTTTTTAAAGAACAATATGAGGAGACTGTAAATTTTCATGTTTGTAGATATATAAAACATACGTGAGATGAGAAAAGTGAAGTAGTATAAAGTAGTATATATAGATATTACCTTCTTCTCCTAAGGAACAAGACAGTAAATCCAGCGCCGCTGGTGCATAGAAGAATCGTTGGTACAAGCACCCAGAACATAGCTTTGGAGACACCAGCCATAAGACCCTGGGTTCCGTCTACTTGAAAAAAAAAAACACCGATTAGATAGCTGAAACTTTAGTTATATCGCCTGGGCTACAATCTGGTATCTTCTAGAACCTTCTTTTGGTATCTGGTTTCTTACTAACTTGGGTCCTTCGAGCAGATCAAAAGTCCTTAAATATTCATTATCGCAACCCATAATTGTCCCACTGCTGGGCTCAGGTCTACTCTTACAATGTGACGGGTATAGGGCATAGTCCACCCCGCTGGCCTAGTGGGGATTGGAAGATTACACACACTTGAGAACTTTATGGAGAAATCTAAGGTGTGCAGATTTCCTCACGATGTTTTCCTTCACCGAATCAATTAATTATTACCTTAAGGAGTATAATTTCTGCAGTGGTTTTAGTCAACTTTAAATCTAAGCCTTAGTTTCCATTACGTAATAGCTATTATGTAACTACTATACAAAATTTATATTCCGACCGTACTGTCGCCACTGCAGGTGCGGTAACCCAATTAAGCTAGATATGGTATTGCCGTTTTGTTTATAATGTCACACCTATGAGAATTGCATATTCTGAAAGACACTCATCAACGTAATAAGATGTAATTATTGTAAGTGAAAA
>LGAG01000118.1:512125-539592 GCA_001278395.1 Lerema accius
CATCGTCTAGTAGCTAATAATAGAATAAAGCTCACTCAATTACGTCACCTTTTAAAGGAAAAATCAACACCAAAACCAGTCTATTTGTTTAACAGTGACGATGCTACAAGCATACACACAGCCAAGGAAAAAATCTTGTAAACACGATTCACATTCTAAAAGTCTTATACGCCATGTAATTAATACTGAGGTAAGCTCATTTCCTCCCTGCTTAGTTTGAACAGTGAAAGGAAAGCGGTTGTTTATAATAAGCTTGAAACTTTGAACAACGAACTTTACGTATCACGTATCCATGCGTCTAACATTAGACAAACTTTATCAAGTATCTAATGAGCCGCGTCTTCCGTGTTATAATTGACTTTGAATATCTATTATACCATCAATAGTTATTGTTGGACCCCGTAGCCTATTTAGTAGTGACCCTGCCTGCGAAGCGAGGGGTCCCGGGTTCGATTCCCGGCCAGGGCATATATTTATGTGACAGATAAATATTTGTTCTCGGGTCATGGGTGTTAGTGATTAGATAGTAGATTCAATAATATAACATACATACAGAATTGATAACCTCCTTTTATGAAGTCGTTTAATACACAAAAACTATAACGGCGTATAGTTTTATACCGCGGAATATTGGTTGTGAGAACGTTCATGTATTTCTTTCAATACAGTATATGAGTCAAGCAGCGTCAACCGGTATTTTATTGCACAAGAACAATACGTCAACCAAGATAGGAACCAGGCAGTCGTAGGTGTTCCGGTGACGTGACACGCGAATTGCGAAGTTAGTTTCAGTTATCTTTGCATAGTACTGCTTCGAGTTATAACTTACAGTTCAGACTGTTAATCCAGTGGTTCTTAACCTTTTTGGGATTTAGAAAAATGATATTTAAAAAAAATCTTAAAGATAGATAAATAGGTAAAAAAAAGTAAGTTGGCAAATAAATAATTATAATGTATTTTACCTTAAGTAGATAATTCGCCAAATAAATATTTTACCTATCTATACGAGTATATTATCTGTCTACCTATCTTTGATCGACGTTAAATGTAAATGCCAATTATATTTTTTTTAGGACATTTACAAAGCTACATTCAATTCTTTCATAATATTACGTTGTCACTTAATAACATACACTATAAATTAAATGTAATATAAGTTAATTATTTACAATTTCTAAAATATCAAAATTATTTTTTAACGCAGCGAGGGACTTAATTAAATATAAATATAAGCAGAAATTATTATAGTAGTGATATATTTTTTAATACTTACATTATGATACCATGATATCCGATGTTCCCGTGGGTTAGCCCGGACGGTGCATTCGAAGTACACATCATCACCTTCCTTGATGTCGTGGGGATTAAGAGTACTTCCCAGGGTTAGATTCACCAACGGACTATCTAAAAAGAGAAAATTCGATTAGAACAAATCCCTATTTATATATCAACTAGACGTCGCCCACAGAAGAGTAGTTTTAAAAAATATTGGATTTATTTCAAGGAAACCTATAATCGGGGTAAAATGTATCCTATGTCCTATAACTGGATGCAACCTATCTGTGTGCCAAGGTTCAGCTTAATCCGATCAACGGTTAGAGCGTGAAGGACTTACAAACATCCAAATATCCAAACATCTTTACAAACTATAACATTTATTTTTCTATTAATGATTGCTACTTTCTATTATTTTTCGTATTGGGTTATTCCCGTTGAGTCACACTTCAATGTTAAACACTGTATTACGTAAAGTTACATGTCTATAAAACACGTTGTTATATGCTGATATAATGTTATCATGCCGCTGAGTTAAAAGGGCACGTCATTTGAATACTCCTCATTATCTTTATGGCGTATACCACACAATTATAATATTGAATTCCATAATAACATAATTATTATACTTATTTTTTTCAAACACGATAGTACTAGTAAATAACAAAAAAGTAAGGTTAATGTTTAAGTATTAAGCAATTGTATTTTAATGCATTTTCTGTTTGACCTATTGACTCTATTTTTTTTCCAGTTATATGTGACATTGTTACATTCTATGTTAAGTAACTATCTAATAAAGAAACCTAATACTCTAAGAAAAATTTAAACTAAAAACAATTGCCTGATACATCCTATTTTAAATTTGCTGATAGTTATCATACAACTAAACGTTCAAATAACACACCTAGTACCTACATTATATTTACGCAACTAATATCTTTTGCCTCATATTGTTGTTATATGTAATGTTTTAACATTATATTATCGTGTAACACAAAATTGTTACCTAATTGCTAACATGAACACCGGTTGGAGGCGTAAATGTAATATGGGGTCTTATTAAACTTCGTTATTAACGCAAATTCTCGAAGAGCTTAACGTGAAAGGATATTTACCCTTCCGGAACAAGATTTGATACTCGACCTATGTTATAAATTTTTTATTTTAAGAAAATTAATTCCAAGAGGATTTTTTTAGGAAATAGGCTTAAATATTTGAAATATTTTAGTTAATTTTTTTGTATAAAAATCATTGTGACACGACTCTTTTTTTGAGAGTACTGGCCATGGGCATTGTCCTTTCGACCCTACACGTAATATTTCTGAAAATAAATTGTGCATAGCTATAGCTGGTTTTATACACTATTTTACTGTAAATTACTCTGAAGTAAGTAGCTTAAGTTAGCATACTTTTGTAGGTTCAGTTAAGCGGTTGTANNNNGGTGTAGCGTGAATCATCCTTTATTTCTCTCAGTACTTAAGCATTTAAATGTCATCGACCTACTATACTAATCCAAAATAAATATTATCCTCAAGAAATAATTACAAGAATTACATAGGACGTATTCTTAACAGAAATCTATTTCAAAGATCCATTATTTTTAAATCCTCTGAGATATTGAGATGAAATATAATTAAATATATTATAATACTCTTTAAGTTAAAACTGGTACTTACTTCGATCTACGAATATTTCATGAAAATCCTTTTATACCTTTTAGAACAAAAGATTGAACAGGGAAGCGGAAATTCTAAAAATAGCTGACATTATTAATCTCGCCTACTATTTTGAGGGTTGGTAAAAGTTGAATCAGTATTTTTTATAGGTATTTTATTAGGTTTATTTGTTTCTGTCAATATTCTTCAAACCTACCTGAAACGCACTTCTATGAAATTAAAATCATGATCACTCGATTCGACCCCAATAAGACCCCACACTACAATTTTCATCTGAATTGGTAGCTGAATTTCTTCAGTCATTTTTTTAAACCAATAACACATAATAATAAGCAATACTATGTAGGTTTGTTCTTTACAAAATTGCTCGTAGAATTTAATAGTAAATTACTTACATACAACGTTGAGTTGCAGATGGTCATCGATGACCTTTCCTGGCAGGGCAGGGTTGGTCGCCGTGCATTTGATGGTAAAACCGTTGTCAGCAGGTGCTGGGCTGAAGACCAGCGTACTGAGAGACCAGGTCTCGTTCAGATGATCAGTTACCTAGGAAATATACTTAGTTTAAGTCTAAGTTAGTGAATGATATGGAATAAATATTCATTTGTTTTTTATTGGTTGAATGGGTGATGAAAGAAGCAAACGCGCCATCTGATGGAAAGTAGTCATCGTTTTCTATGGACACGTGCAACACTCAAAGAATCGCATGCATCGAAAGCATGATTGTAGGTTTTAATAATAAATGTAAGAAGAGTCTTTAGGTAAGGGTTTAAGTGATGGCTAATTTGCTACTTACCTTCTCCTTCTCGAAGCTTCTGTTATCCTTATACCATGTGATCTGTGCTGGTGGCCTGCTGCCTTCTGCAGCACAGCGTAGCGTGGTAGCTGCACCTGCGATTAACTGCTGCGGCCGATTCAGTAACGACACTGACACCGGAGCCACTGGAGAAAGTACAGAAGTTAAAACATCTATCATAAAACTTTGAATAAAGCCGCCAAATGACTCATCGTGTTTCGGCTGGTAGCTTGAGCGGAGTACACATATACCTACAAATGTTAACATCTCTGAAATAGCAACGCTTCTTCTGGGCAAGTTCAAGTAAGATTAATACTTACGAGTACACACGGGACGAATTATTATTAACAACAACTTACATAACTAACAGGACCTACTAACCAACTTAATGTTTGCCCAAATGTCTATAGGCGGCAGGGGATTTTAATATTGCAAGCATCACGTATCGTAATGGAAATAATTTTCACATATACCTACATACGTCAAAATGTCGCAAAAAATGTCGTGTCGCGATCGCAAGTATGAATAAACAGTAGAAAACAATTACTCTTAGTTCTAGTTCATTATTATTGTCCATTCGCAGCGGCACTATCATTATTGCTTACGTAATGCTTCACTGGGAAAGCTAATGACAATGTTCCTTCCAAGTGCTATTGTAGACTACTGAAAGTCCTTACAATGACAAGGCGCCTTAGATCAGTTCTAGATAAGACACGTTCCGTGAAAGTAGTGCATGAGAAGTCATGCTACCTATTAAGTGGATTTCTTATGATGTGTTGAAATTATATCTAGTGAACATTAAACACCAATGGTCCAAATTTAGATTTTAGATGCGAGGCAATCACGTGAATCGGTGATATTCGAACATAAAAAGTGCGTATAATACGTATAAAATTATTCAATGTATTTAAAATTATTTTCGCTCCATTTCAGCTTTTATACACAAACACGATTACCTTAAGATAGTCCTCAAGATGAGATCAATTCAGACTGGTATTAATGGTACAGTTTTTTCCTCGTAACTAAGGAGTAAGAACGTAAGAACATTGTGAATTATTAGAGTAACCTAGCCCAAATGAGGAATATTTTTAATCTGCCCAAAGGCCTCTGACGTACCTTAAAGACTGCAATCTAAGCGATGTTCAAACTATTCACATAAACGTCTGAACTTATTTTACAGGTAGTATCAAATTCATCCGTTCCATCGCGCGATTCCCAATACCGAGACAATCTTATTACAGTGAGTGAATTTTATAGTATCCTATTTTTCCAGTCTAGCTCCACAAAAAATAAGATTACAGGAAACCTTGTGTGTTACGTTCGCTTCACAAAACGAAAATTGAACCATCTGTGACAAGAATTCTTGAGCATATCTTGATGATATTTTCACCTCAGGACAACAGAAAAGATTGTTTTTAATTATTTATTTGGTGTTACAGATTAGTGATTTAATTTAATATCTATTCAGGTAGTTTAGAACTCTAGAGTTTTTTTTAAAGTTGTACAATAGTCTCACAAAAAACTTCTAGGCTGTTAAAAGTTATTTGCCCTATTACAGCTCAATTGTATAAAGTTTTATTATTATTATAGTGATTCATGTACAAAATGTTATGAATATTAATAGGCACTAGTTTAACGCGGCGGTAATTTATTTCGATTTTGGTCAGTAAAATTTATGACATTGGCAGTAAAGTTTGGGCAGTAAAATAAATGAAAACGATCAGTAATAAATATATTTTTCGGCAGTAAAATAATTAAATGGGCAGTTAATAGTGGGCAGTTATAAAGTTGCAATTGGTCGGTAACTTGTGAGCAGCAACCTGAGGGCAGTAACTCGTAGGGTTAAAATAAAGATTTAATAGGGCAAACGAAATTTAAACCTAACCCTTACCTAACACACCTTCACATTTTAGTGTTCGTCGTCAAATAACGCGTTTTTTACTTAACTTTTTGGTATGCCATTTTATAAGTTTTACTGCCCACTTAATTGAAGTCTACTCGATTATCATTATTGTATAATTGGATTATGTCACAGATGTCGTCGGAAAGCCGCTGACGCGGGTTTTCTCCTTCCGAACGAATAAAATCATACCAACCTAACCTAACCCAACCAAAGACTATTAAAAATGAGATTTTTGTCAAATTCTTATCATTATTTAAAAATATTAATTTAACTGCCCACATTAACTGCTTATAATAACTGCCCAATGTAACTGGCCAATTTGTTTTAAATTACTGCTCATTTATTACTGCCCAATTACTTATTGAACTGCTCCTTTTATGATAAAATTACCGCCACTTTGTATTTTTAGTACTGCTCATGTTTTACTGCCACACTTTTTATTTTACTGCCCAAAAAATATTTTACTGCCCAACTCATTATTTCCACTGCTCAATGTAACTGCCGGGATTTTTAAGTTACTGACCACTTTAATTAGTGCCATATTAATAGAACTCGTAGCTTGTAGCTTCACAAATGTATTAGAGAAGTCTTTACTTGTAACTGTAGATATTTACGTATTAGAGAAGTATTGATTAAAACAGCGTAAAGAGAAGGCAATAGCAGATTATACTTTGAGTTACGGAATCGTTATCAATACTTCATGTTACGCCTCGCAGATATTTTTACTGCCCGTAAGCAAAACGGTCAATTGTGCGGACATTGAAATCGAGCATAACTCTGTGTGAGGTAGTATTATATTACACATACTCTTTACATAATATGTAAAGATATATGCTCTTTACATAGCACGTAATACATACAAATTATACAATTCATAAAACGTCTCTAAAGCTCAGTTTAAAAATTTACTTTAAATAACAATTTACTCACTTAATTTTATTAACATTAAAAAGATACACACTGCGATACGGTTATATTGAAATGAATGAAACCCAAAAAATGCGAAAATATTAAAAATACTTTAATTAAAAATGTTTCAACGAATTGTGTAGGAAGATTGTAAGATCTTTTAAAAGGAAACTCATATCTGCCATTCGTAATATTTTCTAAGCAGTGATGTGCCTTTTGAATAATATTCATTGAGTTTCAAAACTTAATATGACAGTTCATGCCTAATCGTGTCTCTGAAATAATGTTCAGTCAAATACCATACATTATTTCGTCGGGCTGGTTTGTAATTATTTATTTTTAATTACTTTATTAAAACACATCTATGACTAAGAAGACCTACGCAACTACTAATTAAAATTCCAAATAGAATCATTCATTTCGTGTTAGGAACTGATGAATTTAAAAATTTACAACATGAATTAAAAAATAAATCACATTAAAAAAAAATTAAAAAAAACTTATTTACAGCATTGCAATAAAAGTTCCTAATGTCTCGATAGACAATACCTATCATATCATCGGCTCTATGAAAGAGAACGATCTCCCTTAGACTAGGTACGCACTAGGCAGGCTGGTTGTGGCAGCCGAAATATTTGAGGAATTCGTTGCTGTGTATGTGCACGGACTCCCATACAACGCCATATTATTGTTCGTCTGGCTGCCGCAGCCTAGCTATCTAGTGCGCGCCTACTCTTATAGTCCTACTTGAAACTTGTCACAATGGTTGGTAGAAGACGCTGGCACCGCAAGTTCGTTTGCTATTCTTACACTATAAACAATATAAATTACACTTACAATTAAGCTCTAGACGTACAGCCTTCTCTTGTGGTGGTACTAGGTGTGTATTAGTCGCTCGGCACTTGAAAGTGGTATTCAAATCTTCCCTTTTAAGATGCTGTAGCTCCAATCTATTTACCACAACATGAGTATCAGTCTTCACGCCAAGATATTGGGGAGCTGGTGTTCCATTTATCAGCCAACTCACTACGGGCTGTGGGCGGCCTGAGAACAAATTGGTAAGGAATTTTAATCTTTATTTACTATCCTTTAAGGCTCTTTGGGTTGTAATTATATGAGGTTTTAAGTTGATTGGGTTGAGAGGGAAAAGCGCTGCAAACAATAAATGAACTTAAGTATAGTTACATAATGTCATATTCGCAAAACTGATAATTACTGAAACGCGACAGAATCTTATACAAAAAGTGTAAGTATTTCTGACACTTGTAGTAATATTACCACAAGTTTCTTTACGAAATTCATAAAGCTTGTTTTGTCCTCTATCCGACTAGACGTCACTTGAATTCGTTAGACAATATCATTTAATGACCTTCTGTGAGTACAGTACTTTTTATAAAACTTCAAAATAGTATTTCTTGATGATTTGACCCAAATCATGGCCCACTATGGCCCATTATAGTATACAGAATTCTGCACCACGCTGCTCCAATTCTAATTGGTGGAGAGTTTAATATCTCAGCCAATAATCAGAAGTTTTTATGGCGGTCAAAGACCTCTGACATGGCTTAGAGACTGTCATCTAACGATGTCAACCAAGCCCAAGGGCTATACGGTCACCCATCCACAGTCTGACCATGCCCGCAGATGCATTGCTTCATTCACTTAGCTTAGCGCTTCAAATTGACACATTAGTTCGCACTATATGGATTTTCAGCATAGTACCTATAGATATCTATACTGTACAACATGTACTAACCGTCACAGACCTCAATATAATATTAATTACTGAAACGACCTAGTTATTATTGTTAGCGTATCAATCACATGATTAATTCACTTATGTTTTAAGCTCCAGGGAATTGTTGTTAATTGTGTGTGGATTGCGAAATTAACTTAACTATAGTGAAATATCAATTTACTTGTTATCACTGCAATAAGCCTAACACTATTCGGTTATGGAATTAAACTAATTATTGTCTTTACAATGATACCTATTCGTATTAATAGAAATAGCATAATATTATATGAGTTGCTAGTTAACGTATAGGTAGGTATGTAAGGTATCTGCTCATCGGCCCTCCGATATTAAAATAATAATAAACCGACGCAAAACATTTGCCATTGATTCTGGTATGATTTACATATTTATACGATCATGTAATAGTTTCTACCAAATTTTATTTAAAATGTTGTGAATTTTAAACTTTTCTTGTATACATTTTGCCGTATATTAAATTACTAAAGTGAAAGCATACTGAGACGCTACTGACATGACAGTAGGTACTTATATCTTATAGTAGCTGAGAGGTAGAAAGAATGACATTGTCGCAAGTTGTAAGAGAACCCTAAAAATTGTTGATGGCTACATGCAATGTATTGTAAAACAAGGTCTTAGATGAAGTTGTAAATTAAAAATAATGACGAAGGACGATTTTGGAGTTGATCCTCTGCATAGTCAATTGTTGGGTTCACGGAAACGATAATCTGTCTGTCCACTGGCGCCTCGCCAGCAGGACTGCGGACTTTTCAATGAACCCATCGAAATGGAATATCTCTCTTAATGTTTCCACGGAAGAAGTCAAGCAACAGAAAAATTGAGGAGAATCGCTCGTAATTTCTGTTAGCTATCGACTCTCGCGCCCCAGCGGACGCGTTCCGCTGTCTAAAGGCACTTCTTTTTATTTCTTATAGATTCAGTTTGCGATCTTTTCTACTTTATATTTTATTCTTGATACGGAGTTAAAGCTACAGAGATGCATCACAAAAACAATTCGCTATTTAGGTACATTAATTCTGAGGCTTTTTAAGAACTCTGTAAACTTTGATTCAATTTGTATGTAAATTGTTCGGTATAAAAACTTTGTGAAATTTTACATGGCTTCCTTTAATAGCTCAGCGAAGAATTACGAAAGGGTTTAGAAAGAATCGGTCTACAGTATGGTATTAATAATATTCATTACAGTCTGACCAAATGTAATAAAACTTGTCATAATGATGGTTAATATACACATAAATAACAAATTAATAATCGCAATATTTAATATCAATTGGCGTTAAATACAATCACAGCACAAAATTTAATTTCAAAACCGTAATTTTGAATCAACTTAAATGCCATGCACAATCGACGACTAATATAAATCGCAAACAATCTACGAATAGCTCTCTTTGTCAGCCACTGACTATACTATGCCATTCGTAAATATTGGTCATTACACATTTCAATATTGACTCCGACACGAGTTGGAGTGAATCGTCGGTCGTGTAATAAATGAGCTCACTGAATCACTATTCATCGGTACAATGAGAATGTGTAGCTTGAATTAGTAACGGACGCAATGAACTAGAGTGATGTTACATTCAAATGCGTTTGAGTTAATCGAAATTATTATGTTTCATTCATATATTTATGAGCTATATTTTACAATCACGACAGTTTTTTTATAAGGACTAGTATCACTTCCTCGCTTCGTTCCAGTAAGTTAGAGTTGAGCTTTAATGTTTGCCTCATTTAATCGTTTTCGACGACAAATTTTAATATACTAGGGACACAAAATCGTTTCACTATTTGTCCTGCTTCAAGATCAAAATTATTCTAAACGTATTAATTTGTATAATGCCTAATAAAGATGCACAAAGCAATGGTCAGTAAGCTAGCGAAATATCTTTAGACATTAACCGAGACGCTGTATCTTGTAATCGTCGCTCGACAATCGTTAGTATCGGAACGTGTTGTGAAGCACAAAACTTGTCAGATCCTCAAAGAACGGTGACCTATTTGTATGCCTAACGAGTAGCGGGACCAACTACAGAGTCAACTCGAACGAGATATTCCCGAAACTTCTACGAAGATTTTATTCGTTTCGTAATAGTTTTTTTTATTGTTGTAGAAGTAAACTTGCTCCATTTGATGTTAGTGGGACTTTCAGGACCCGTATATAGAAGTTGTGAGCCGTATCTTAGCATAATAATAGTTAAATACTCTTTAATTATCTACATGTATTCTTAAGAAATTATTAGATACATTGAGTGAAGATGAGTGAAACTAAACTGGTTTAAAAAAAATTGAATATCGCATCCTTCGCATGTTACATTACAATCTCACAATTATTTCATAAGCTTAATGTCTTAGTAATTAATAACAAAGATATTTGACTTTTTTCCTTATCCTTATCCTTTTTACATCATAATTATGCAAGTTCCTGCGCAAATGTAATCCACGTGAATTCGATATCTCCTTAACCATTTTTTGTTATCGGTAGGAAATAAAAGTATATTTAGCATCTTTATCCGATCGATTGGTATACGTGATGTTATTAGGAGTATCCCAAGTAATTTTGTTATCTTTTTACCTCGCAAAAACAACATCGGTAAACTAATTTAGAATCCTTTTTCGAACTTCCAAACGCGGTACGCCTACATTGTATAGAAAAGTTAAAGCGACTTCAAATATTTATACATTTATGAAAATTGAGCAATATGGCCATACTACTCACGAATGATCTACATAATGTTTGTGAAACGGGCGATATTTAACATACATTTGACTTACAGTTTTCGCGTGTTATTACGCGTGCTTCTGAATCGTAATTTCACGATAAACCTTTATATTCGGACGTGTTATTACTGCAAATGATTCACGCTTTCAACTTTGAGGCAGCA
The DNA here is from genome assembly GCA_001278395.1 of Lerema accius. Lineage (NCBI taxonomy): Eukaryota > Metazoa > Arthropoda > Insecta > Lepidoptera > Hesperiidae > Lerema > Lerema accius. The sequence goes on from LGAG01000118.1 coordinate 523,347, forward strand.
GTTACCATTACCTGTGTAATTTTGTGCCTACTAAGGCTTTTTGCTTCCCGGAATAAAGAAGGCTTCAACCATAAGGGAACTTGGTTGTTGGTTATGAAATAATGAGGTCCATTTGGTTAGAGATCACTGATTTATGAAATATTATAACTGGGATATTAATTTAACCTCCTTTCATGTTTTCTTTTAACATTTAAAATATAAAATCAAAACACATAACCGCCAAAATTGGGGAGTTATAGTAAACAAAATAGAAAAGGCAAATGTGAATCTCATAACAGAGACTAATTCAATGACACCTCATACATGGAAATCCTTCAAACAGTTAAGGCAGTAGGATGCCAAAAAACTGGAGTTACATAACATATGCTCGCAAAAAATGCCTTTTCTTTGCGTAGTCGGATACTTAGCAAAAAGGACTTTAAAATCAAATTCTAAATTGGTGTTTTACGCACCTCCACGTACTTCACAAACTAACACCAAAGCAGATCCTTCTTCTAAAGGGCCCACAACACCCGAGACATCCGCTCCAGATTTGTCATATAACAGCATCTGATGTGGTGGAACTGTAACAAATAACTAAATTAACATTGATCTATACGTAATCAAATGTAGATAAACTAATTAGCTTCATAATCGTTAGTCATCCAAACTAAGGAACTTATTAATTAAGGGGATTTATAACTATGACGATATAAAATACTAGTGGACCCGCCCTCGCTTCGCTTCGGTGTATATTTTAGGTTAAAATAAATACACGTGTTGTATGTTTTTTCAACATAGCTGTATTTGGATGTTTTTTACACCTTGGGTTCAAAAAACCGAAATATCCTACGGACCCCTATTTTTTCTAAAATAATATATAGCCTATGTTACTCGTAGATAACGTAGCTTTCCAATGGTGAAAGAATTTTTGAAATCGGTCCAGTAGTTATTGAGCCTATTCAATACAAACAAACAAACAAAAAAATATTACCTCTTTATAATATTAGTGTAGATAACAAACAAACGCAACAAATTATAGCTCCACATTCTATGCGTGATTCACACAGACACATATAATAAGATACCCAAACCGGGAACATAAAAGTGTTTTATCAATAACTAAAATTGTAGTAACAATTTTTGTCAATTAGAAAATGTGTTTAATTTTACTGACATCCTCAAAAGTTCCTGCTTTCAAAATAAGTACACGTTGAATTTAATAAAGAACTTCGCTCATAATTATATGGATGTCGGCAAAACCTACTTAGGAAATGTGGAATAACTTATTGTAAACATTGCTTTTGTTAGCAAGAGATTGCTTGTATATGAAATACCTTACGTCTGCATTTGACAAATGGATTTCAATTCAGTTATACACATGAGTAATACATGTAGACTTTTTAAATTCTTTGTTCTGCGCAAAATAAATTTACTTTCCTCGTCTTTTGCTTGCGTCTTTCGTCGCCTTGAATAGGGTAATTTCTTTGAAAAGCCTACCGTAGTTTGCTCGGCGTTTTACAAGCGGTATTCACGTGCTTATCGTTTTGAAATATTTCTTACGGAATGCAAATTAGAGTTCACAACATTATTTGATGAAAGCAGTACAAGTTCCCTTATGAACTGAGAGGTAAACAGGTTTCTTGTGATGCATTATTCGACTTGACGTGCTCTTAATTTAGCACTTTAAACCCGTCCCGGGAACATTTCTATTTCAATTCTGATATATTTGAAAATTTATTCGCTTACTTTTTCAATAACATGACAATATTAATTCTGATTACTTTAAATTCAGCAGCGTCTGCAATCTGCATTGAATGAAACTCGACGGAGATAAAATTATGACATTATTTTTATGAGGTACTGTAAATGAATAAATTTTTCTGTAGCTTAATTTAACTAACTATACTATAATAATATGAATTTAATGACGTAAAAGACAAATAAGTTCTAAAACCAAAACCAAAATAAATGTTAAAGCCAAATGACGAAAATTTAGATTTTGGTGGTGCAATTCCTACCTCCATCTATTTGGACTAGATAAATAGGTTAAAATCCAACTATGTTAGTCGTCAGTTGTCAGGTTAGTTTGCAGCAGTAATTCACTTAGAGTCAGCCATCTTCTCAAAGTGAAGGCTTTACGCGATCTCGTAAGTACTAAACTAGCGGCCGATGTGATTTAGGACTGATTAGCTTACCTTCGTCAGGTGCTTCATTTATCTTTCCCTGATTATCGACGTCTAAAATATCTTTATCTTTAAAAAAGTAATGGCACTCTCGATAAAATTCTAAAGCGATCGTAGATCGACGGTAAATGAACAGGTTAATACCATTCAAGTGAAAAGGAATGCATGCGATGAAAAATCACTCGTACAAGTAATCTCAGTTAAGTTGATAATTAAATAAAAACAGATAAGTTAAGCGTTTTAACTCGATATGGAAATCAATTAGTATACACCTCGATTGTATAAATGTAATGCATAAAATATCGAGTAAGTATCTTGGCTTTGTTTAAATGATGTAGATACGTTAGACGGAATATTATATTAACGATCAAATAGAATATTAAATGTAAGATGAAATAAACTTTTTGCTTATTTAGGAAGAAAGTAAAGAAAGAAAATTTTCAAAGATACAAGGAGCCGTTATGATAAATATTGTTACGAAATATTTTTTGGGTTGGAATCAATGAAATCTGTTATTTTAGCAAAGACAAAGAAAAATTATATTTGTCTTAACAATATCTCAAGTGTATATTATACACAACCAGAAATCTTCATTGTTTTTCAAATACCTAAAATCTTTTCTAGCAGTTCTCTGTCTTATAAACCAGATTTGGAGAATGTTTCTCGTGGTTCGTATTATTTTTGTAATGATTAGATATGAATAATTATCATCAAAGTGACGAATGGTTGTCAAGCAAAACAAAATTAACTCGCCAAAGGATAGCTGAAATTGCTTAAACAAAAATTTTATATTCTGATCGAATCTAATTTTTTCAAATCTAACTTATCACGGCAATCATTTGCGCTGTATTACCGCTCCTGAAAATCATTTGTCGCACTTCCATCTGCTGACCAAACCCAGTTGACAGTTCATAATTAAACGTCAGCAGCGCGTCATTATCTGCCATCATGAGCTTCGCGATTAGAGCGTAATGAATAAAGTAATTTTCTGGCGTCATTTCGTGAAAAGATTTTATGAGGGCCGTCATTTTGTTTTTAATCTTCAATAATAAGGCGTATCAGATGACTATTACTCTAATGAACTATAATTATATCATTATAACCGGGTATTTGTAAGGGTCTATCCACACTTGACTTCAAACCAGCTTCTCTATCTTTGGTTTTCACTGTACGAGTCAGCTCGGACCTAATATACTGTAACGTGAGAAAGATCATTATTGTTTGGAAATCTTCATACGACCTTATGTTAGCATTGAATTAGAGTCAATATCTCGCCAAAACATACTCGGTCCGAGCTGACTTCTATAGTAAGAATCCAGCATTCCACAGTTTACAAATCCAAGGTAAAAAAGTAACAACAACGTCGATGCGGAATCCTAACAACGGGAAGACATTACAGCGGGCTATTAAAGAGTTGAAGCTATTTTAATATCATAAAATAATTCAACTTCCTTCCAGACGTTATCAGCGGTGACGTCAGAGATCATTTTATCGCGACCACTGAGCAGCTTTAGACAGTTCATAATAATTGGAATGTCTACGGAATATTATTCCCGTCAACCGCGACTCCCGCCAGTAATGTTCTTAATGGCTTTAATTGATTTTCCGTTGGCTGTAGGGCTTATTTTTGTTTTTATTTCTTTTTACGTTCTAAATTTATAAGTACTATTTATGTATAGAGTAACGTCTTATATATTTTGCTTTATTATTTACAACATTATATTCGTTATGTTATTGCAGATTAAAGTATATGCTTAGACTAGCTTCCAGCGCTCTTTACGCAAAATGGCGTTGGTATTAATCTTTTGATATTATTTGTGGTTCTTATTACATTTATTGATATCTGGGTACATAAATTTAAGAAAAGAATAATAATCATACTACTCGCATGCTAGTGAGTTTAATATCTATACTGCTCAAACTGGGAACCCGACAAATAATAATATCTACAATGCTACTTAAAAAGATACTAAAGCGTAAAACCGACCCACAAAAAAAAGGATAGACGGAGACACTAAGCCGAAAAGTGATAAACGTATGCAGCCGCTTAGTAGTAGGTACACAGCGAGTGAGTGGCAGACTTTTGTTCATCACTTATTTAGTCACACTTGTATACGACCGCTCTGTCTATTCTTTTTTATGAATCTATGCGTAAAACAAAAGAACCTTACCTATAACTATTAATCGGATTTGGAAGTTTCGTGTCGGGGAGTTCTTGAAATCCACTCTACACCTGTAGACCCCCTCGTCGTCCAGCTGTACAGAGCTGAGGGTGAGAGCAGCTGGTCGTGCAACAGTTGCGAAGTACGCTCGAGGTCCGAACGTTCCAGGGTCTGACCATTGGAGGGCCTTGTTGAAGGACCGACCACGGACGTCGAAACTGTAAGGATAAGAACAATAAAGGTACTCTGTGGATAAGAATTGTTGACAACTTCTATCAAAGTTTTACTTGAATTGATCTCAACAAGAAATAAGGTATAATTCCGGTGAAGGTAACGGCAAACGTCAGCAATGGACGACAGGCAGCATCATCTACTTTGAAATATTTGTTCCTGTAATGATGGGCATATATGCGCTTAATTATGCGGTAATGCCCTTACATTGAAAATCTTACAGGCATTGCCCAGTAGAGTTACATTGAGACATGTCAAGTTTTTTAGAGTATACCATGCCGTCTTGCATAGACCAATATGAATCAAGACCGATTGCGGTTGAATAATTTTATCTGACATCGTGACATATGTCTCTGTCATCTATTGCCAACGCTTAAAGATTTCCGCGTTTTGCAAGATGGTTCCTTCATAGTTCAACTATCAATATCTAACCAAATCAAACCAATAACCATATCAAAATTGTATCCATTTCAAAAACCGCCCGCGTAATTTTATTGTTTACGCAATATTTTTTTATTGCTGCTCCTCTCCTATTCATCTTAGCGTAATGTTATATAGCGTATAGATAATCCTTTCTCGATAAAAATGAACTATCTTACACTAAATGAATTTTTCAAATCGTTCCAGTAGTTTTTGAGATTGGCGCGTTCAAACAAACAAATTCTTCAGCTTTATATTATTGTATAGATATTAACCTTTACATGAGTACCACCAGCAATCAAATTCAAAGCGCGCTACGATTCAATATTCCGTCAGGGAGGTTCCCTTAATCTGTTTTGGCCGCTAGGTGTCGCTACTTTGATTGATAAAACTTTTACGCCGAAAGACAACAGGGACACAAGTAACACAATTACAAACACCATCCCACTTTAATAAAAGTGCGTAAATTGCCGCATGGTGCGCTCCTAAATTCATTTTCCGGACAAAAAACTGTCAATTTCTAGAGTAAAATAAGAAAGCGAAGTTGAAGTTTTTCAATTTCCGGACAGGCTACGTTTTCTCAATTTTCCAACCTCCATCCTAATTTATACAGCAAGAAGCTTTGAGAGAGATGATTTGATTGTACACCCTGCTGTTCTCAGGTAAATTTAACAATCTAAGTACGCTTTTTATGACGGCATTATCTCCGCAAAGCGTTCGTTCCCTCCCGTTATTGCCGTCGAGATACTTATAATTGCGATTCCTTGTAATCGTTGCCTCAGTAAACAGATACCTCTAGTGATTTAAATTCTCCAACGGAGTACTGAATTTCGGCCGCCCAAAGGCTTTATGCTGACTTATTATAACTTTGTTGTCACTGGACGTTTTTTGTTTTAAAACCGAACATAATACGTTTTTTAACTTTTATTATACTTGACAAGTAAATATTCATATTCTTTGTTTGTAAATGTCGTGAAACTAAAATGCAGAATCGACGTGTTGACAGCCAAATAAAAAGTGGAAGACATGTATGGCCAACTATTTGTATGCCACTGTGAGAGGAGCCCAGCATTAGGAAAGTTATGTGTTTCGATGTTCTACATTGTTCTATATGAACCTTTGAAACTTTTTTCTGTTTTATGCAACTGAGCGAAAATTAATGTTAGAGAAAACTATGAAAGAAACAATTTAATTCACAATACAATCGGTTACGGGAAAATCAAATGCGAATTCAATTTGAATCGACAAGAATATATGAAAGTTTCCGCTATCAACAATATTATTCCCATTCATCAAACCTTTACGTTATAAAAATAGCCATCGTTATTATGTTTGACTGCAAAGAAAGAAATTGTTTTCAATGAAAGAAATAGGGCGCTATTCTCTGTATTGACAAAGACATCAGCACTGCTTCTGTATTCCACTCATTCCGCGCTGCAACTAAATGGATTACTTCCAGTTTTTCATACTATTATTGAATAAAGTCTCTTCAAAGAAATTGTGTGTGAGGAAAATTGCGTTTACGAGTTATTTAAAAAATAAAATGTAACTTACTCGTAGATGGAGCGCAGATTGATTTTTTTGTTATGACTTAAAGGTTCATATTTACAACGTTACAATTTTATTATTAGTCTAGATTGCAAATGGTCCCGATCCGGATAGATTATAACAAGTATAGTCAAAGATCCGTAGTTTTTTTTTCACTTATTACTATCAAGCTAATTTTTAGAGAGTAGCTTAATTTTGATGACACGTCCAACTTCTTCTATGACAACGATTCTTTAATGTGTAAGCAATTAGTTATTATTGAAATATTACAGATTTATTATCACTACAGGTTGCGCCCTGTAATGCATGACTCTCTCACAGTCCTCATGCAAGAATCTATAAATAAATAGTTACCATAGTCAACGTTACATAATAAATACTGCCAATGAGAAAGCATCTTTAGGCTTTTACTGCTACGTTGTTATAAGGTAAGTATAAAATGTACGTGTTTTATAAATGTATTTCGTCACTTAAAACGTAATTGGATCTTTGCTGCTCGGCTTCCTTCATCCGTTTAGGGCAGCAAGAACGGTTCATTAGGCCGTCTTAAGGATATTAATTGATACATTCAAGAATGTTTTTTACCCTCAAATTGTTATTTAGTTTTAAGGTTCAATAAAATCCAAAAACATAAAACAGGAATATTGGGATATAAAATGACAATATAATCTTGTCTTGTGGGAATAACAAATACAAACAAACAAAATAAAATTTTACTTTGACCATATTTAAAGATGAGCATTGTTACGCTCAGCAAATAAAACATTAAGTATATCAGACATTTTTTTTAACTATTGTGATTCTATTGAACCTAATATAACCTTACCTATAGATAGGTTTCCCTCCACTCTTACGAAACCAAAGCACCATATACACACGGTCTTCGTTAGCATCAGGAGTGACGTCACAAGGCAAGGATGCTGTTCTACCCAATACTGCATCCACGTCTACTGTTGATACTGAAACAAATGGAAAAAAAACTCTTTAACCTGTATTTATAGGAATAAAAAAAATTTTGAAACACAAAGTGTGAAGTAAATTAAACCTTGGCTTTACAGATGTTGCTTGTCTCTGCTTTCTCTGAAGTTTCTACCATCTATATAATAGAGTGGTATCTATTTTAAAAAAATATTCACCGTAAACCCCGCGGTTAATGTCCAGTATCGCACAATAAAGATTTAAAGCCAGAATCGTCATGAATACCTCGACAAAAATTAAAACAGGTAGGTATTAGAATTTCGAAAAAAATACTTTTTATAAAATATATTTAAATTAATATGAATACGAAAAGAAAAACTTATTGGATAAATTGACAGTCAATTCATAACTAAAATTCGAAATGAATTAGTTACTAGGGTAGTAACAAATAATAATGTATACTTCAACAAAGTAAATCCCAAACGCTCAATTAACCCAACTCTCGGTGTTTTGTAAAAAATCTGCGACTGGTTTCGCAGTTTGTTTTAGGGCCGCACCGAAACCGAATAATTATTCAGTGTGCGGTTTACTCCACCATATTTTACCATTCGCTGTAATGGCCGATGTTGGCTCAATTACAAAATGAACCGGCGAATATATACCGTAATATACTCGTACGAGTAATAAGTTGGTAAATTATGTTAGGTAAATAGACTAGGTAACGAAAAGTAAAAAAAAAACCTTTAAAATATCATCGAAAGGTTAATAAACGCAGCATAATTACACAGAAAAAAAAATGTTTTCCGGTAACGGCCCACCCTCGCTTCGCCCCTAGAATAAGAAAAAACATTTTTTCCAATTGCCAATTCGATTTTCGATATTGGATGATAAATAAAATAATCGAAATGTACGAATTACAATTTTATTGCTCCAATACGACACCTCGATAAGGTGTCGTAAAAGGTATAATTTATAAAAAAAATAAGAGTGAGGACATTTTTCCGTCTACTTTCCTTGCGTCGTCTAATGTTCCCCAGGGCATCGCGGATTACTCCGGAACATCTAAAAAAGTACGCAGTGTTTATGACCCAGTTACTGTTGTAATAAATCTTTTAAAGTTCGCAGTAACTACCATAATTACTTTTTATAAGGATATCTGATTCTAAGTAAATTATTTTATAGATGTGGAGCGAATTTTTAAGCCTAGCGTATGGGGTGTCATTGACGTTAAGGATACGTCGTTAAATCCTGTTCTGGTTATGATGATTTTTTTATTGTTTAATTTTATATTTAACAAAGCGGTGTAATAATTGCGCCTTTTGACGATTGTTTTACCAGAGACTTAGAGGCGACTAAAAAAGTTAAATTTATATAAAATGCTAATTGTGTGGATGACGAGAAATTATTGTGTTTGTGGATGTGAAATAGGTTATATCAAAAATCTTAAATAGTGGGCATTTTTGAAAAAAAATTCTAAAATCTCAATTAGAGTTTTAATACTATTATTTTTATTTTATATTAGTGTTACGTTTATTAATTCTGTATGATTCGATTGTAACGCCATCTGTGGATTTTGCATGAAACTACATATAAATGGCGAGTTTGACAATTTGACAACGAGGAACTTTAACAGATAGTCAAAAACTAAAACTTGACAGGTGAGATAAAAAATTTAATTCACAATTAATTTAATTCTAATATTTCGCTTGTGTCAAAAAGTCTGATATCAAACAACAACACGATTCTTCAACGAGAGGGTCAAATGACGTACTTTATCAAATGGGTAAATATCAACGGTACTTCAGATATATTGCAAAAAGTAATTGACATTTAAAAATTTGAATACATAATTGAAAGCATTACAAAGTAATTACTTTTTGAGAGTGATGCTTGCTTTCAATGGTTCAATGCTTACTCACGCATGCCTACGGTAATTTTTGAATAATTTAATACTGAAATTGTAGGTACATTTTAATTCAACATTTTATCTAAACAGAATTTTAACTCTCTTACGTTACTTGATAGTAATTTAAGTGGGCACTATCGCCCAATGATGAATATTAAAAGTTATCCAATATTACAACAGACAATCTTTTTTCTTTTAACTGAAGAATACTAGCCACTTTATTCTTTAGTCAACATTGAACGTATATTATTTATCGACATTCAAGAGCTGTGAACGGGTTTAGCGAGAGACCTATTTGATCCAATGTTAAGTAAAACGGTTGCATTGATTCATTAATGGATATATAATTTCTTGAATAAAACAATATCTTATAATTGTTTTATGCCTAAGTTAAATATTATTCTGCAATACATTGTAACAGGAATGTTTGCAAGTAAAATTAAAAAGCTCTTAGTCGACCATTTTCCGTACAAATAGCATTACAGCTGTATAAAGAATCTACGCCCGCAGCTTGTTGCTCAATTTAAAATGCATATCGACTCGATGACATCGGCTGGGTGGAGCCTTATGCAAAGATTGTAAAAGACAAGCTTACTGATTCCATCCTACGACGGGTGACTCCGCATTTGCATTTAGAATTAAACCTAAAGAGGGAAGTTAAAAATAAAATTTATTATACCCGACATAAAAAATAACTCGGAGCATAAGACAGTTTTCTGCGTTTTATAATAAAGTAAGGAAGAAAAAGTGAAGAAAAGGATCCCTTGTGTAATACATTTATTCATTACGGGGTAATTTAATGAAACGTTGGCCTGCAGGGAAACCGTATTCTACGGTAAACATAACCATTTTATTTACTTCGTGTGTTAGGTAGTTTTTAATCATGTTTAAGTGTGAGATATGATAATTTCTCCAACGTAATGGAACACAAATACCAATCAAAATAAGCATCTTATTCGTCCAACTTTACTAGCAATACAAAACACATTTTCTCTTAGATTTACCACCATCAGTTAACAATCTTTATCTCCATTAACTAAATTGAAGTTTCAGTCCTTTTTCTATTGCTCCAAATTTCTGTATGCATAATTTAAAAGCAACTCTTTGCTGTAAATAGTCACAAAATTTTATTCAACTTTTTTATTTAAGGTCTCTTTTTTTAAATCAACATTTACCTTATTTCATGGTTTTTCAGTTTGGATATAAATAGCTTTGCTAATAATTTAGTAGATATGGTTCACCTGAATTTGATTCTGTCAAGGTGATATTTCCGTATTTGCTTTATACATTACTGTCATTGTATGTTTTGGTACGGATATCAATAAGAACTATGTGCTACTTGCTAAATACGAGTACCTAAAGAAATACATTGTATTGAACATAACAAAACCTTGTCCACTTCGAGTCTTTTTAAAATTTCAAGTGATAGGTTTTCTGAAGCGGCTAAATAAATAATACTAACAAAAAGTAGTCCTAATGTAATGTGGCAAATTAAATCTAATTCAATAAATTACTAATTTTCGTCTGCAAATTGCTTCAAAAATGTTACAGTTAGTATTTTTAAGAATTTAAAGATGTGAAACTAGTTTTTTTAATGCCTTAATTTTCCGTTATCCATTAGCTATATTATCTTTAGTAGAAACAAAAATAGACCTTCAAAGGCTAAAGCAAAAATGTTTTTATAAAGTTAAACAAACAGCATGACCTTTATTTAACGTTATAGGAAACGAAATCCAAAATAAATCAAGCCAATGTTGTCTGAAAAAATGTTAACGCTTCAATGAAACTCAGTGAACTGAGATAATATTGGAAAAGTATTGAGAGCCCTTCAGTACATAATCGTATATCCCCAAACTGAGCATTAACATAAAATGGCAATGACTTTATTTGTGTCATAAAGAGTCGCGACCCTAATAATGATCACACACGTAACGTAAAATAAAGTCACCAATGCCGTTCCGTTGCGTTTTAATCAGAGCGATGGTAACAGTAGCTTTTAATGGGTTGAGTAAGTATTTTATTGATGTAAAAGAACACGCAGTCCATTTTTGAGGTTATGTTACCAAATGGCAAGTAAAAATTTATGTAGTATAAATTTTTTTCTGTAGACTCTGGTGGTTGACTTTCAAAGTATTGGAGATCTTATTTTGGTTTTAGCTATCAGAAAACTGAACATCCTAATGTACTTATATTAATCTGTTCACAGAACTGTGGTAACGTTTTCCTTTTATCTAAAACTTAATACGATCCCTACCCGTGAACATGCGTTTTATAGACAGTATCAGATCATTAGTTGTGTACCTCAGAAAAATTAAACCCTGTCAACAATTATCTATTCCAAATTTTAGCCCTCGATAAAAAAAGCTATTGTTTCACATTAAATATATATTATGCAATTTAAAGTTTAGCTTGTTGTTCAAAAGCAAAAATTGTTTCTTTGATTATTAATAACTCTAGATTAATATTACCTACTTAACTGGTTTTTAATTTGGGGTGTATTTCCAAAAATTTTCGTTGTCATAGTACCTTGAACACAAAAAGTTTATGGGTCACTGGATCTAAGGGGTTGCAGTGTAAGGCACTCCTCCTATAGGTTACGTGTGAAATGTGCTCGTCCTATATTCGATATCAGTTCAGGTTAGGTATCGGACGTAGATTGAAGCGATCGCGTGATCAAAGTCGTTTTCGGGTTCATTCGATGCCCGTTGTTGGCGCTAGCGTCGAATTATACGTTTGTAATAAGCACCTTTACGTCAGAAGGGAATAGACTGATACGAAATATTAGGCGCTGTTTTGTAGAAGGAACATTATATTTTAACCTACTTTTGATGTAAGGTCTAAGTGATCTGCCTTGCAGTATTTAACAATAATATTTCGGTGGGTAGTTAACAAATAAAATCGATATATATTTTACCTAACTAGTAATTAATACAAAACTAAATTATATAGCTTTGGTCACTGCCACAGTGTAGGCGAACCCAATGGTACCTCATATGTTTTAATCTCGCAAGCCGTTTGGTTTGTAGAGCATGCCAAAGAAAAAGACATGCAATACATACAAACGCACGAAAAATTACCCCTCTTCTGGCATAATCGGAAAAAATAGCTTTTATTATTTTAACTACCTAAAAATTAAATTTTAACATTCAATGAATAAAATTTTGCGTTTAAAAGATTGATGAAGCCAGTAACAATCAATCTTTTTAAAATACTCTTATAAATATTTAATCTCTGTATAAACCTTTGGTAGCGGTAGCGAGCGCAGGTGTTACCAACCTTTATCTCAATTTTATAAACACACTTTTACGTTTATAAATTGCTAAGTACGTTTTTGACAGCGACAGTTTAGGTACGGGAAGGAAGGCCAGCATTATTTACTATTTTTTATGCAAAACATTTACAAGATACAACCTTCTGTCCTCAAAGCAACGCGTCTTATAAGACTATAACTATAGTAAGGTTATAACCAACCTTTAGTAGATAAATACTGACTAGTAATTAGTCTAGTAATATTTACTAACCGAACTAACTTACAGTAACAGCGAGAACTTCTACAATGTCCGTACTAGTACGGAGTACGTAGTAGTTAGTTAACTACTACTAAATTACCTACTGACGAAACTAAAATGCCGATCGTATGAATTTAACCCAAATTGGTCACAAATTGTACCGTCTTAATTTATAAATTACAACTTTGGCGTTCCTTTACAAAGCTCTAAAGCTGTATTTCGCTTCCAGAGGATTAAATCAAATCATATCACAATCTTTATTCAATTCATTCAATTGACTTTATTCAAACAGACAAACAAAACTTCCTTTGAATCATCCCGCAGTACTTCCGAATTGTTTCTGCTTGAACAACTGGATAGAAATACAACAATTCTTATTCGGTAGCAATTCTTCTATGCGAATTAAAATTGTTCGTGCTATGAATACTTCTGTTTTGTTACAATGTAAGACATAAAGAGTTTTCGCGTATAGTGTATACGAGTATATCAGTGACAAATCACTGAACAGATTAAAATAACACTTAATATGTGCCTAACATAAAAAAATATCCTAAAAATGGATTGGTTTCCTTGTAATAACCAATGAGATAACCCATATAAGTTAAGTTAAAAGTGTTAAAAAAACGTTTAGTAATTAATATTTAGATAGCAATTGCACTATAAATAAATGAGTAGCAACATTGCGGACACCAAACCTAAGTAATTTAATAAGTTAAAACCAAAAACATGGTCAAACTAAGAATAACACACAAAACATAGATCTCACGTAAATCAAGTTTACAGTCGGAATCCATCTCACGAAGAATCTAAATCGGTCAGTCGACCTCCAGGGGGCGCTGTCTTACTCCCTGCGGTGTAGCACGTGATCCGACTGCATTTAATGATCACTATCTTCAAGAAAAACAATATTATCGAATTGGCAATGGGCATGCTATAATCAAGCAAGTCCACAAACAAAAACTCGACTAATAAAAATCACGGTCTAAGAAGTTTCAGCAAGCAAGATCACTCGCAACAGCAGTAGCAGCTCCCAAAGATGTCATCGTTGTTTTTAATTCATGACTTTCGTGTTTTTCAGATACCGCCTTGAAATTTATGTGACGTCAAATGAATGAACCTTTGAATTATACCACATATCTACATGGTTAAAATTATCACCGTCCGTAGAATCTAATAGTACTTGTTTGTTACGCTTGATTTTGTTCGGATTTTTTTTTAATTCCTAAATGACATCACGAATAACTAAAACTGGAAAAAGAACAGTAACTCTTAAAGTATCTGCTTCAACCGGATATCAAACCAGAATCCCTTACAAACGACAACCCCAGAAGCCATCAGCCGATTAGCCAGTAGTCTGTTGTTTGCTAAAACGGCCTATATTCATATTCGTTTCACAATACGTCCAACCAGATTAGATTATTCAGGTCACAAAGTCCACGGGGAGGGTTGCTCTGCTCCCAGGGAGCGCGTGACCAGACTTTGTTCCGATTCCAAATCGGAAAATATTTTGAAAGGTCATGTCACCCAATTCGTCTTTACAAAGTGAATGATTATTGTAAAGATACTCGTAAGACTAGTCGAAAACAAGTTTGGTAAAGTCTTAAGTGGTAGACTTCTATAGCTTTCTGTAGTACGAAACCTTTTTTACCTTTTCTTTGAGAGTTCCTTACCTCTTCCAAGATCACTCAAGGGAAGACTTTGGTGAAATGATTTCCAAAAATTCTTTCCGAAGCACACGACTTAAAGACGCGTTCATAGCAGTTTTGATCTATCACCTACTTGTCTATAATCAGAATTATGTTTTTGTGAATTTTTCATTTTCACAACACCGGATGGATGGATTCTGATGAATTTTACTATGGAAATAGAAGGAGCTCATTCACTTAAATCAGTCTGACATAGGGTATTGGTACTTTTATCGTTTATCGTCTGTCTCAGATTAAGCTCCATCTCACGAAGATTCGAAATCGGTCAGAGAGTCCAAAGGGAGTGTCGCACTGTTCCCTGCGGCGGGCGCGTGACTGGACTTCATAGCCCAGTATTTGCTCATTTCATTCAGCATTTGCTCTGCGCTTTATGCACATAGGGCTATTTTATTTGCTTTTATTACGACAATCATAGTCATTACGTGAGCACATTATCACAAAGGGAAACATTCTATGCAGGAGCATTAGGAAGTATTGTTTAGCTTTAAATATCCCATTGTCAAAACGTTTTTTACGTCTTAGATCAGAACCCACAAAAGTCCATTTTAAGTTTTTTCTCTTCATAAACTTATTATAAAGCGATATAAATGTTTTGAACTAAAACTCTTAGTACAACGTTATTAATTTATTTTAACGTCCATTAGTATGCGTTTCGCAAATGCAAGTAATAAGCGCATCTTAGTCCTTCTAAATTTTAAATGCTCTCTAGTAAAATTTCGATTTGTGGTTTACAATGTTATACGTAGGAGGGGACGATTTCTGTATGAAGTTTGTGTGACTATCAGCGGTTACTTTTACGTTTTTACAAAACTTCCTATTCTTCCTTATAACATTTAGAACGACAAATATTTACTAAGTTCTTTAAATTTTTTACAAAAAGTGGGCTTGATAAAAAAAATGCCCCGATAAAACGAAAAGGTTCGTCTTTATTCGTGTCAAACACTGTAGAGTATATTTCAGTACGAGGTCCCAGCGGAGAGTGGAATTCAATCATCTTAGTGCAAGGAAAAATATGTGTTGAAAAACGAGAAAACCGAATAGTACGTGACGTCATACACTTAGACAAGTTACCTATATTATTATTAGTAGTGTATGCCAAATTACATGAATACGTCGAAGTCGAATAGGTTATGGGTACAAATAAGGTAAAACAGTAGTTAGAACTTTCATTAAAACGTACAAACTTTAAACAAGTCATTGTCATGAAACAATTAAAGTACTTCATTTACGAGGATCATTATCTTATTGTATCTAACATTCGTTATAAAATATGAACAGCCTCACATTAGTGTTTTCTGAATTTTTGTCTGCTTTTCTGTTCGTTGACATTTGTGACTAACTTTAAATAGAACTGTAAAAGGGACTGGTCGATTAGTAACTATTTCTTGTTAGTTGTTCATTAAAATATTAATTCTAGCTCTTGTTCCTGTATGATACTAGGGAGTATCCTCCTTTACAATATAGAGTTAGAATGTGTGCATAAATGACGCGACGCAAATTCCAATCCTCTTTCTATCATCGGCCGTCACGGCACACGCCGGGTATCCATCCTTTTGTTCTTACCATCCCTTCTATAAGAACAAAGCGCTTCGCATCATCCTTTATAGTATAAAGGTAGTCTACGCTATTGCATGGGACTAGAATTGCCTGCTCGTGCCGGTATATCCGTCCAGTTATCATG